>JAKOGI010002957.1:0-75307 GCA_029747015.1 Carnegiea gigantea | reverse complement strand
TTTTTTTTTGGGGGGGGGGGGGGTTTGGGGAGGGAGGGATGGAGAAATGTCAAAAATATATTGCAAAAATTCTAGTTGAATTGTCAAGTCCACAAGATTAGTTGGACATTTGGAGTTTGTTAATATCCACCGAAATGCAGTGCTGTAAATTTCACATCAATGCAAATTGATTCAAATAATTTTGAACTTATTTCAGTTAAGTAAAATCTTAAATTTAAGTTTGTATATGTAGATAATTTATAATGAGAGAATTTCATTTTTTTTTATACATTAATAGTAATTCGAGCTTGTAAACAAAGACTCAAAGAAAAAAATTAATATACATTATACATTTTCCTTTTTTTAAAAAAAATATATATAGAAGGAGTCATTACTCAGTAAACTGTGCTAAATTAAAATACAGTGAGCAAATAGAGAATTCAAAATAGCGAATTAATATAATATATATAAGAGATATAAAAATAGACAAACTAATTCCATATGTTAATTAGAATACTTGTAATAAAGAAACTTTCCAATCTATCTATCTATTTATCTATCCATCTATCTAACTATATTTAAAATTAAGTTATCATACTTTGACTAAATACTTGATAATTACTCATTGGATGTGAATATTATTTTTTTTTTCTCTTTTCCAAATTATTGATTTTAGATATTAATTGAGATGTAGCAAGACTAATTAGATCAAATTAATGTAGTCCTTCAACTTATATGGTTCACTTATATTGGCAAAGTTACTAAGTTTTCAATTTTGTGTTACATGCTTTTTTAATTTCGTTTTAGTGTCTTCTTAAAATCTGTGTAAATTTTATGCTCGTAATTTTAGTATTTAAGTATAATCATAAAATCATAGATCACTCATATTAGAAATATTATTTTGAAAAATTATGATTTAAAGTAAAATTATTTATTATAGTTTCATTAATATATATTTTACAAATATTTTAGTTCGAAACTTAATAAACAAAATCAAGTTTTAGTTATAGTCTTAATATTAATTGAGAATATATCAAATAGCTATCAACTCTCCAATTGTCTTTAATGCTTTGATATTTTTTCATATTTCCGCAGGAAAGTATATTTTACTAATGATATTTTAACTTATTTAAATCAAACTTTTGTAACTGATGGATGTTTGTGACTGGGGCTTCTTCATTTAGCTTATTATGTATGGATTAATTTTACTATCTTAACCTTGAATAATTATAATAACTTGTTCCCTTTCAATATGAAAGGTGGCGTAGTTATAGTCATATAGTGATGGGGCAAGGCAGTGATGGAATCACGAAGCTGTATTTCACAATTCGTGGACAAAGGTGCATCAATGGCTATATTAAAACTTTATATACTTTAAATATAACTTAAAATTATATTGGGCTTTTAAATTATTATTTATCAAAATAGTTAATTTATTTTGATGAATGACAATAAAGGTTTTGCCCAATAATATATTTCTTACACATATATTAGTTTATTAGATTATTAAAGTAGAAAACTATATATGTCTATACGAAGTATGGATTTAACGTCAGCAGTTTTAATGAATGACACTTCGGGCTTCCTTATTGCCCCTTATACTTTTTTTTTGGTTGCGTTAGTTCACTAATGCTTCTTTCTTCTTTCTTCTTTCTCCCCCCCCTCAAAATGCCTATTTTACCAAAGGTTCCATTTGAGATTGTGAAAAGCATTATATCTTGTTAATTGTTAAGTCATTTACTCTAATATTAAAGAGACGCCTATAAAAAAGATAATGCATTATAATGTGTACTTTAATAAATGTGGAACTAATGCATTATAAATGACGCTTTTTATAAGAATTATTCATGTTATTCTATGCAGGGTTCACATATTGCTTATATGTTTTATGTGAATTAAATCAATTGAGCATGATATATAAACTCATATGAACCACTAGTTTACAATTGACTAAAGTGTCGTCATATTAATAAGGAAAAAAGGTCCAAAAAAAAAAAAAAAGCTGTCTAAAAGAACGTAAATGCTCTTTTTTGTTTTTTTCTTTTCAAGGGGGAAAGTTAAATAGATAGTCGGATAAATAAGGATTCTTTTTAAGGTGTTATCATACAAAATTTTGACAAATTTTGACAAAATTATTGACAATTGACAATATTATGACCATATTGCTCTAACAGTTTAATGCACAAATTTAGCAAAACGCCCAAAATAAATGTTAGAAGTGGGGATTAAATAAGGTGATATGTACATAATATCTATTATGTCATTATAGGTGTGCATTCATTTCCAAGGAGTCCAATTTAAGAACATAATTTAAACTTTTAATTAAACATGCTTGATTTAAAGTAGCATTATAAAGAATAGATGATCCCATAAATTAAAAAGAGCAGTACCTATTTATCAATCTTCTACATTCATCTCACCTACATTTAAAAAAAAAAAAAAAATCCTACCCATTCGCTCATTTCCACTCTCCACCTGCAGAAAAACCAAAAACTTCATAATTTTTTTAATAAAAAATTCACTCCATCTTACTCCATTCTACTCTTTTCAAAAAAATCTACTCTATTTCACTTCTTATTTTGCACTCGAATGTACAATCAAATGGAACAGCCCGAACCAGCCCAAGCCCCAAGATCATACGACATGTATACAAACAATCTCAGGCAAATTCTATGATCATTATGTTGAACAAATATCAGCATTCCCTGTACTCAATATATCAGCCCTATTCGACGACAGCGTTTCGAACAACGTTTTGCGTTTTAATTGAGTTAAAATTAAATTTGTTCAAATTTTTGAGTGTTCGGTAGAATAACATCATAAGCGTTCGTGAAAAGTTAGCCTTATTAACATTTCAGCCTCACTAGCAGCATTCCAATTTTGACATTCCATAAATGCCCTATTCAACTTTACCTGTACACACAACTAAATTTTGGTTTTAAAATTATCATTTGTTAATGATTCTTATTTTTACTTTTTTTTGGAGTGAGGAAAGGGTCGGTAAATAAGATCCCTAATATGAGGCCTATTATACATTGTGACAGTGCAATAAGAAAAGTAGAGGAGGAGGGCCATGATGAGGAAAGTTTTTTCTCTAATAGAATTAAAAAATGACTCATGCAAATACATATGTAATTATTAGGAGTGAGGTTGTACTCCCAAAAGTATAACACATTGTATTCTCTATAACATAAGTATAATCAAAGATAATTAGTCTCCAATTTCACCAAAGAATTTAAAGAAAAAGATACTATAGATTTGAGGGACCGTGTGAACCCAATGATCAAAAAGATGAATTTAAAATTTAGGTGAAAGAGCTAATGTATCGTGCTTATGGAGTATAATTTAATTTTCATATAATTACATTTAGAGTTAGTAAGTCAAGCTTCATTTGCTTAGAAATCAATTTATGATTTGAAATATTTTGCCAACCTATTTTCACTTGTAGAGATCACTTAGGTTTTTTTTGTTGGGGGGGGGCAGCAGGTTACTCAGTTGTTGACTTTTTGTTTGGCCTATAATCCAATATTTTGTTGAGGCCGCGTTATACACCGATACTTTGAAAGATTCCCCATTTTGTTTTAAACTTTAAGTGAAAATGGCTGGGGATATCAATCATTTTAGCAAAAATTACAAACATAATATTATTTGCTAATATAGTAGTAGTCAAAAGGTGGATTGTTTGATTGGTCACCTGCAGGTTAGGTATTACCTTTAAACACATCATAATACCATATTATGGACAGTTAATATAAAGTAATTCTAAAGTGTAGGTCGACCTTCTTGTGTTAGTATCACTTCTCACAAATTACAATGTTTCAATGTGAGTGCAACTGTGCAGTAGGCTTCGAAAAGTTTATCTTATTTAAACAGACTTTTATGTTGATTTTTACAAATTATATTAAAGATTAATAATTTATTTAGGAGGGACTTCATTTTAAATTATTTCAAATAAATAACTAATTACCTTCAAATTCAAAAGTCAATATAAAATAAATTATGAAACGCCTTAAGTAGCTAGAGATCTTTGAAATGTCAGCTTTTTTTATATAGAAAAAAAAAAGATCACTTTACAAATGAATCTATCTTATGACATTTCTTACATGAGATTGTCTCATTTAAGAATTTGTTTTTGTTCAAGTCTCATTTAAGAATTTGTGTACATGCATTTAGGGTTTATGTCATTTACTTTTTTAAAAAAAAGAAAAAAGAAATACAAACAGGTATAAGAGATAAAATTTGAACCTAAATTTGGATGTATATACCAAACTTCTGCATAATTTAATTATATCAAGCTTATTATTTTGGCCTTTTTTTTTTTGGTGCGGAAGAGGGACTAAGCCCCTAAATGGATTTTATTAAAATCTACCATGTCGGGGCCAATAGACACCCCTAACATCAGTCAACAATACATCCTTTATCTCCATAGGTGGAGATTGATAGAAAATAACTCACGTATCAATCCCAATCCCCATATTGGCTAATATATCCGCTACTTGATTAATTTCACGATCGCAGTGAGAGACATGAACCTCCCAATTCCTCGCTGTGAGCAGGGCCTTGCATTGATGTAATAACCCAGCATGCTCAGGATACCAGTCAATGTCCCCTCTCAGCATGCCCATGGTTACTATGGAGTCAAGTTGGAGCCTCAACTTGCGAATTCCCAGTCGTTTAGCTAGTTTGAGGCCTTGGAGTATTGCCCGAATTTCTGCCTTCGTAGAGGTACACCTTCCCAAATTTTCCGAGAACCCTCCACGCCATTCGCCTCTATCACCTCGAATGACTCCTCCTGCTCCAACTGGACCTGGGTTACCCTTAGCTGCACCATCAGTGTTAAGCGAAGCCCAACCCCTTGGGGGTAATTCCCATCGTACAAGCTCGACTGGTCCTTGTGCCAGTGGTGATCATGAGGCTGAGGGGGCTGCAGTGCCAAAAGCTTGGATGGTCTTGTTGAACTTGGCGTATAGGAATCTCCCTCTGTTCAAGCTTTCCTCCTCACTGTTATCAAAATAAGCCTTGCACCTCCATTTCCAGGGACACCACGTAGTGGGTAAAAATTTGGTTGGCCAGTCAGGATCCTCATGCACTTCCGTTGCATTGCACTTGAACCATTCCTGGAGCCACAAACGAGGGCGAACGGGCCTAAGCCCGTTTTGTCTCAAAGCATGCCATACATGTAGAGCATGTGGGCACTTACGAAAAATATGGTCTAGATTCTCTGTGTCCGCACCACAAATTAAACAGTTGGCATGCGGAGTTATTCGCCTCATGTGCCTAACCTCATTAGTGAGTAACTTATCATGCATAATAAGCCAAGCGAAAAATCTTACTCGTTGGGACACCTTAGCTCTCCACACTCATTTCCACTCCGACTCCTGTTGTAATTGTTGCTCGCGCCGAACGATGGCTAATGCTGATTTGATATTAAATTTCCCCGATTTATGCACCACCCAATAGAGGTTGTCTTCCACCCCCTCCGATGCAAGCTCAAAGGAGGCAATGCGTTGAACCATTTCCGGGATTAGATGCTGGGAGAAGCTGTCCCAGTCCCATCCTACACCTGGTTTCCAGTAATCATATATTAGATGGTGTTGTCGGTCCTCCGAGACTTCGCTTAGCGCCTGAGAGATAGGCTCCTTGCCATCAATCCATTTGTGCGTCTAGAATTTAGTCCGCTGACCATCTCCAATGGCATGTCCCAATCCTTCTTTTGTGAGATGGAAGTTGTCCATGATTCCTCGCCAGGTGTTTGAACCTTGTCCCTTCATCCTCAAATTTTAATGTCAGTACCCCTGTAGTACTTCATCTTGAGGACCCTTACCCACAACTTTGTGGGCTCTGTTGCTAGTCTCCAACCTAACTTCATGAGGTAGGCTAAATTTAATTGCCTCATACTTCATAACCCTAACCCACCATTTTCCTTTTCCTTGGTAACTGTTTTCCAGGACACAGAATGAGGCTTCCGTTCCACGGTTGAGCCTCCCCACAAGAATTTCCTCAACTTTTGGTGTAATTCATCACACACCGATCTTGGTAATTTCACAGTATGCATCGTATATGCGAAAATCGACGTCACAGTGGCCTGTATGAGAGTAGCACGTCCAGCTGTCCATACACATTTTGCTTTCCAACCAGCAAGCTTACTGTCGACTCGTGCTATGACCTCTTGGTGGGTGGCTTTCGTTACTCTTCCATTAATCGTAGGGACTCCTAAATACTTGCTGAGATCCTCAGTTTTTGGTATACCAATCACACTGCATATTTGCTCCACTTCAATGTTAGATGCATTCGACGAGAAAGAGATGCCTGATTTCTGGTAGTTAATATTCTGTCCTAATATGGTACAAAATTTATCCAGGCAGTCCAGAATTATCCGAGCTTGGTCCATAGTTCCTTCGGCAAAGAGTATCACATCATCCGCAAAAATAAGGTGAGAAATTTTGGGGCCTCCTCAGCTAGCCTGTAGAGCTTTCCGTCGCCCCATTTGACACTCTATTTCAATAAGGTGCGATAAACGCTCCATGCAAGCCACGAAGATGTACGGTGAGAGGGGGTCGCCCTGTCGTACCCTTTGGGTGGGTTGAAAGGTTTCCGTAGGGATGTCATTCCACAAAATATTCATAGAACACGTGGATATGCATTTCATGATTGTGTCTATCATAACTGTTGGCAGCCTCATTCTTTATAATGTGTCTTGAATAAAGGACCATCGAATACGATCATAGGCCTTTTTGAGGTCTAATTTGATCGCCATCCATTCTTTCGTTCCTGACTTTTTTCGCATGGAATGTAACAGCTCTTACATAATAACAATATCATCGCTTATTTGCCGTCCCAGGATGAAACTCAACTGTATCGGCGATGTGAGCTCAGGAAGAATTCGTTTGAGCCTATTAACCATGCATTTCGTGATGATCTTGTAAACGACATTGCATAATCCAATCAGTCTAAATTACGACACCATCTCCAGGTGGCTAGCTTTAGGGATTAGGGCAATGAAAGTCTTATTTAAACCCACCAGGAGCTGCCCTCCTCGGAGAACACTTTGTCCCATTTCACATACTTTAGTCCCGACAAGATTCCAATAACACTAAAAAAACAAAGGTTGGAAGCCATCCGATCCCAGTGCTTTGAGAGGGCCCATGGCTTTCAAGACATTCAAAAACTCTTGACTTGTGTAAATCTCCTCCAGCCCCTATCTCGACTCCGCTGAGAGCTCTGCGAAGCAATCATTTAAGGCTTCTCTCGGTTGTAGTCCAGGCATGGGTTCGGAGAAAATAGTTTTGAAGTGGTTGATCACTAAACTTTTCACCTGACTTGGGTCACTATGCCATGTACCATCTGGCCCTGTCAATGCTTTGATACGATTAAACCTCCTCTGAATAATAGTGGATGTATGATAATACGTTGTATTTCGATCACCATCTCGGATCATGTCTATCCGGGACTTTTGAAATCATAGCGATTCAATCTAGTTAAGTGTAATGTCGAGCTCTTTACGGAGCTTCACATCTAACTTTAAAAGATATCGTGGTCCCCCATTTGCCATTTTCCGTTGGATGCCTTCAATTCTAGCCCACAGTTTTCGTTTCCTTCGGAATAAATTGCGGAAGACCTCTCTATTCCAGGTTGTAAGTTTAGTCACCAGCGCATGCAAATTTGCTATTAGATGCGCCTCTGACTTCCAAGTGTCTCGAAGAAACCTCTCAAACATACTGCGGGTAGTCCAAGCAGCTTGGAACCGGAATGGCTTGCATGATTGGGCAATCTGTGAAAACCCCATAGAGGCAATCAGGAGAGGCGCTGAGCTTATAGTAGATGTCGAACTGCTACGTCTTGAAATTTTAATCTCCATTATGTGTTGCACAAAGCCCTGTCCAGGCGGGCTTACTTTATTGGGTTCCAGTCTCGGCCTCGCGACCAAGTAAATTCTGTCCCGAGTAGCCTAAATCAATGATCTCACAATTCTCAATTCAATGTTTAAAACGCGAGCATCTCCGTTGCATCTTCGAGCCACCATGGTTCCGCTCGTCTAAGCTAGTTGTTTCGTTTAAACCCCCGGCTAGTAACCATGGGGTTGTACACTAGATGGCGAACTGATGTAACTCCACCCATAACGCTTCTCTCAAATTATTATGCGGGCTTGCATACACTACTGTTAGAAGTCATGAGGTACTTCACCATTTTTTCACTTTCATAGTAACATGTTGGTCATGGTGACGAATAATGTTGACCCCGATGTCCTCTAGTCTCCATAATACCCATATGCCACCTTGGAACCCCTGGGCTTCCACTCTAAAGCACCCTCCAAAACGAATTCTATCACACACATTTTGTGCTCTAGAACCGACTGTGTGAGTTTCCACCAGAGCTAGGATGGTGGGTTGATGGAGTTGAATGTGTTCCTTTTGAACATTCATAAACTCCAGACTTCCTGTACTTTGGACATTCCACACTTTGGACATTCCACACTACAGTCTTGATAGGATGAGCCCCCACCTCCTCGTCATTCAAAATCTCCATGCTTTGATTATTATTATTCATGATAAACAGTAGTAGGATAGGGTATTCTACCAAGGATTTAATTTTGGTGAGCTCGGGTACCATGAAATAACCTTCTGGGTTCGGCGCCCATTTGACTTACTTCAATAGGTTCTAAAATAGGCTCATTAAAGGACAAGTTCGTAGCCCCCCTTGCGAGACCTGGCGATATTAAATCGCCTTCCTGCGTGTATCTGGTGTTTGGGTACTTATCCGGAGGTTCGCCCTTCTCACCTTGGAGCCCAGCATTGCCTCCCGTTGCTGTGCTTTGCCTAGATATCATTGCCCTGTTAAAACCTGTTGGGCATGTTATGAGATTAGGCTGAGAAGTTATGGTGGGCCGAAGTCGCAGGGGCCGATCTTGATAAATCAAGTTCATGTTTGTGCTACTGTCGGAGTGTTCGGTGCGTTGGGCCACTAAGAGATGGGCCAATTGCTTCCGGAATAACCTCAGGGGTATTTTCCTTATCATGGGAGAATCTATCTCATCACATCTTGCTTCACATTCTAAAATTCCTTGCTAAAGATCTTTTTTCCAAGTTGAGGTTAGTCTCTTTTGGTGGGCTGTTATCCTTAGAAGCTCGTGGCATATCATCGTCCATCCCGCTATCTATATTGACATTCAAGTTAATTTCCTTTAATGCCTGAAATCTTGATCCGAGATTCTGTGTTGTATTAGAAGTCATCCTGGGGTTGCCTACCTGATTCATCGTAGTTTCTAAATTCCGTGGAACCCGGTTGGGTTCAATTCCGAGGCTGGGCTAGTTCAACCCTGCCCGGTCAGTGCCCCTGTTCGTTGCCGGATTTTGCGACCTCAAACTTCGTCTTCGCACCGGTTTCTTCACGAGCATCCAGCTGCCATAGGTAGCATCCTCTGTTGGTTCCCTGTGCGCCATAGGCGGCTGCTCCTGTCTCCCATCCTGATCCGCACCTGCGTGTTCCGTTTGAGAATTCAAGGGGGAAGGCTTCCTTCTTGTGGCCTGGTTTCCCGCATTTAAAACAAATCATGCGTAGCCCTCCATATTGAATGCCCCGAATCCTCCCATTCAGTTTGAACTTAGATAATAGGGGCTTAGTCAAGTCCACCTCTACACATAGCCATGTGTATTGGCCCCTCTCCACGGTTGCAGTTGTGTTGTCTACCTTTAGTACCATCCAATCTTCAGCCCAATTTTGTATAGCAGGAAGTTCTTGTTAAAGTATTCCACACTTAGCTTCGGAATGCGAACCCATGTAGTCAACTTGGTGATTGTATCCTCCTTCGGTACAAAATTCGGCACCCATTCCCTAATCACCAGCTAATTATCTCCTAGCATCCAAGGGCCGTTTAACATTACACGTTCATAGTCCTCCATGTTAGTGAACCTCGTGACATAGTAGTCGCAACCAATGTCGATCAGTAAGAAATCGCCCTTCAAGGCCC
Source organism: Carnegiea gigantea (assembly GCA_029747015.1). Classification (NCBI taxonomy): domain Eukaryota; kingdom Viridiplantae; phylum Streptophyta; class Magnoliopsida; order Caryophyllales; family Cactaceae; genus Carnegiea; species Carnegiea gigantea. Next base: position 65,361 of record JAKOGI010002957.1, on the reverse strand, counting down.
ACTTTACTTTGGGTCTTCTCTTCAGTTGTAGGTACCCAATGCCTTTGTCAAACATTCGAATAATTAGGGCATTACGCCACGACTCTCGTAAAATTATCTTCTTAACCGCAGTTAACAGAATAGTTGGACATGTGGGATCTTCGTTCTCCGTTGGCTCATCATCCTCCGTGAGATCACCATAGTCTGGGTCTGCCCCAATGGGGTTATCCCTGGTGTCAAAAGTCAGGTTAGAGTTGTTTCTCTGTAATGTGTCCCTATACGATGAGATGCTTGAGTTTGGTGCCAATTCCACAAGGTCCTCTCTCGTTTCTGCCACTCGTGGGGATTCTAGTTCCATGTCTTAAGCTTCTTCGTTATGGTGCGAGCCCCCCATGTGCGTGCCAGATCCCCCTCGCTTCATCTTCTTCGTCAATCTGGCCAACTGGCCGTTTTTCGCCCGAGAGCGCCCTCTTTCGCCGTTCTCCATAGCGCAGATATTGAATTTGATTGATATGTATTTCTTTTTTTTTTGACTTTTATAAATTAAGTAATGATATTATAATTAATAGAAGAAAGGTAAAGTGTTTATTCCAGTGAAAAAAGATACGCATGATACTTTCACGATTATTGAATTAAAAAACAAAAAAGGAGGGGAAAAATTAATGAATTCATTTTGTATTTTAGTGGTAAAATTAGCACTAAAAAAAATGAACGAACTTTTCTGGAGGGAGAGAGAGAGAGAGAGAGACTGGAAGTGGTGGCTCTTTACTCTTTCATTATGATTTCAGGATGATGATAAATACCAATATACCATGGGGGTAACTGGCAATTAAGTTTTTCAATCAATCCCATTCAAAAACATTATGTGGTTGAAAAAATCAAAACCAAATCTAGTACCTAAAAAATTTCGTCATCAGGCCGGATGTGGGAAGATTCGATGTAGCAGTCTTACTGTCTTACCCTTAATTGTAAAATTACAGAGAGATTGGTTCCAATTGACACTAGATTTAAAAATATAGACCACCTATTACTCCACAAAAACAGATTAGAGGAAGTTTGTAGGGCATTTTGCTCTGATCCGTACAATCCAAGTTAAAAAAATAGTCCAAACTCGCATTTTTTAATTATACAGATGTTAAATATTGGTTGAAAAATCAAAACCGCTTACTAAAATATTAAGATTTTAAGCCGTTGATTGAAATTAGGAGTGTTTGAATAGCTTTTTTTTTGGGGGGGGGGGTTTGAAATTTAGGAGTGTTAAACCTGGACAAAGAATGGTTGCTATGGCTTAGAATTGGAAAACGATGCATCATTAAAGGATATATCCAATAGATTGATAGCATTTAATGCAAATGGCACAATTATCGGCTCAATTCATATTGGTTGCACCCTCCTAATTTATGCGAGTGTGTAAGGGAATGCAACTAGAGTTGGGGTTATTACACGCTTGTTTTATTGTCTTTTCTTTTGTATGATTTAGCCCATGGACCTCCGTGGATAAGGAGCCTATGAGTTCAATGTTACCATTGTTTAAAAAAAAGAAAAAGAAAAAGAGATATTAATGTCTTTTCCAAAAGATTTGAAAAAACTAAAGTTCATAAGTTGATTATGTTTAAAATAAATATTTGCATACTTAGTCGGAAATATAATAATCCCAATCTGATCAGACTGAAATTTTTTTTTTTAAACAAAAAAAATTGTATAATTGGGAAAATGTTGACTACTTTAGTACTCAATTCTAAAGTTACATATTTTTTTACTCAAATTCGACAATATCTAAGAATGCAATAATATATGAAAGCCTAAATTTTAGTTGTAAAAGAAAGATGTAAAAAATCAACGTTCTAGTGATATGATCAAAGGGACCTAACCATGTCATTGTGGAGTAATTCTCATATCATTTGAGCTCTGGTTATCCTTCAAATAATGCGATTACATGTCTTATATTTATTTTCTTCTTTAATTTAAGAACAAAGCAAAGTGACGGTTTTTGCATTGACAGCTCTTATAGTGGTACTGGGCAATTTCTGAGGAAATTTCTTCACAAAATTGGATTTGTCTATTTGCTTTGCTAAATTCTGTGAAATCGTACATTTTAGGTTGAATGTTAAAACAGCCTGTCAGACATATTTTCGCTGCTCAATGTTAAGATGATATAACTGTATGCAAATAGGGTTTATATTTCATGTAAAATACGAAATAGTTTGGAAACCCCCCCCCCTCTTTTGAACGTTTTATTTATACAAATCAAAATGATAAATGTCTTGAAATACTATTTAATTACAGAATAATTAAGAATGACCAACTGCATAGCAAATTAGCAATGTCAAACTTGACTTGATCCTGAGGCTTCTTAATTTCATCACCACCAAGCAAGGGCAAATGCCACAGCTGCACAGAGTGAAGCAGCTCCTCCAGCAATGGCTGTAGTTGCACTATTTCCAACTGAAAAGACATAAGACACCATATCAAGCAAATCAATTCTCTAAAATATATCCATATGTTTCTTGAGGGGGACGGGGGTATTTTTCTTGGATTGATAAGCAGGGCCACCCACTACGGCCCCCATTTTAGGAAAGACCCAATAGATCTACAGGCCTAGAGAAAAGGGGACAATCTACTTAGGCCCGAAACCCGCTGACATTTCCTCTACCTCCCAAATAATTGGCAAACAAAGGTTTCCCTTGGGTTTGAATATGAGTGGAGGGATGATAGGGAGAAAAGATACCAATCAAGCTATTGCCTCATTGTTAAGGCAGTAGTGAAGTTGCACTGTAGTAGGAAAATGTATGCACATGAAGGGTTTATTCGTTTTTAACATTTTGGAAGATCAAATAGTAAATTGGAGCACGTTGAAGTGGGTTAAAGCAGATAAGTGCAGGTGGCAGCAAATTGAGAGTATTTTTGAGACGGAGTTGAGCCTAATGGAGCAAGTAGGAGCAGCTTGAAGAAAGTTGGAGTAGGTATCATCAAGCAGGTAACAGGTTTAACATGTTGAAAACGAACAAGCCCTAAGTCTATGAAATAGGAGTGAAGTTTTAACAAAAAATAAATTATCATACATTGATAACCCAAATATATAAACTCGAAACTACTAGATAATCTATACCGAACTTATAATGTGCAAGGAAACTATGAGCTAATACAATAAACAGCAGGTGAACTGACTAGTAGTCCAAATCTAGACAAGCAAGCTTACATGGCAAACTTGGAGGTGAACCTGCTTCTGGCATTGTCAAGCCAGGATTTCCAGCAAAACTAAAGATAGGAAACATGTCAGCAACAAAATAAACATTTAAATAACCCAAAATCATCGAAACATTCAACAGAGGGAATAGTTGACCTCATTGGAGTGAATTGTGAAGAGGAATTGAAAGGAATAACTCCACTCAAATTGTTGTATGATAAATCACTGCATTAATTCCACATTGTTCGGAATAAAGGGTCATGTGCCTATTATCATATAAATAAAATTTATATACAGAAAAACTAAGATTGTATCTGAACTCAGGAAATTTTCATAAGAAAGAAAACAATATGAAACAAAAAAAAGGTTTAGAGGGGGCCGGGGGAGGAGAAGATGATTTTTTCCCTTGTTCTTGTCCGTGGAAATTTCTCCCTTTTTTTTTCCCGTTTGATTTAAACAAAATAGATTTTTATTTGAGACGATCTCATAGTTATTTATTATGAAACCATCTACGTGACAAGATATTTTTCTTTTAAATTTATGCTGTGGTTAATACATGTGTGAGCTATGAAACGGTCTCACACAAGATTTTCCCTTAAACAGAGGGTTTGATCCACCCCCCCCCCAAAAAAAAACCACACTGGGAGGGACAAAAGGTATCTTTTTCCTTATTTCCCCTTTTCCATCTAATTTTCCTAGATGCTAATAAAACCAAAGGTGACCTAAGGCTTCTGCTAAAAAAAAAAAGGCTTTTGCTAAAAAATATTTAGGTAGTGTTTGGTTCGGGAGAAATAATTTTCTCAGAAAATGGATTACCAAATTTTCGTTGTTTGGCATAGTAAAAGATGAAAAATTATTTTTCACGGCAATTGGAAGAAGATGATTTTTATTTTGAAAAGAAAGCAAGTTGATTTTTTTTTCCTTTCAACTCTTTTTACAATATGTTCAGTCGAAATTTAGGTGCAAAATTCGACTTAAGTCATCAACGGTTTGGATCTAAACTTAATTATCCAATAATTATTAATTGAACTCAAATCCAGATTCTGAACTCAGCTTTCCTTCATTTGATCATCATTTATCTCTGTCACGGCAATTCAGTAGACATTTTTTATTACTTAAATAGTTCAGTTGCTTTTCGCTACTAAAGCAGCTTCGGCAGTTTGGATCGAAACTTGATTATCGGATTGGAAAGATTGAAATAAGCTCAAATCCAAATTTTGAGCTCAACATTTCTTTACTGGGTCAATATTTTCTCCACCAAGGCAAATTAGTGGACGTTTTTCGCTACTTAAACAATCCAAGTTAATATTTTTTTCCAACAGAAAACAATTTATCTTGCACCAAATGATAAAAAATATGATATGCAAATTCAGTTGAACCTGTTATATTCATTAGTTAATCAGCGTGGAACTCACATGACTTGCAGTGCTGGGAGGGTAGTTAACGTCTTTGGTATTTCTCCTGTCAAACTGTTGTTGTTAAGACGCCTATCCTTGTAGAAAATTCGTAAGAAAAGCAACAATTAGGTCACACAGTACAGATAGAATCATGACGTCCAAAATGGAAATTAAATGATGATGGACAATTAACTTCTTGTTGTAGTATTTTATTTTCATTGTCAGGCTTTATTTTTATCCTTTCGATATTGGCAGATTTGAACTTGTTATGTTCATATTATCGGTCACAAGAAAATGAGTAGGATGTAATGTGGCCTTTAAATTGCATAAACACATTAGCCATCTATTAATAAGAGAAGGCTTGAGAAGATGTAATGTATACTTACAAGACGCGCAATTTTTTGAGGTTGCCCAATGTGTCGGGGATAGGACCAGTCAAATTGTTCAGGAAGAGATCCAAAGTCACCAACTTTGTCAAATTTCCCAGTTCATATGGCATTGTTCCCATGAAATTGTTACTGTAGAGCTCCCTGCCATGGGGGGGGGGGGAAGAAAAATCAAGCATCAACATCAATAAGATCTGCCCACTGACATTATAATAGACCTGGAACTAGACCAAATGCTATATATGTTATTTGATTAAAGGAATAATGTCTCATTCTAAACACAGATCAGATGTATTCATATTATAATTCATATTTTCGTGGTTTTTGATTGTTTCCTTGTAATTTAGTTGTCCGGAGATGTTCAAAGTTATCCACCATAAACGTTTACAACACTTTCTCATATGAACGGATCAAACCAGAATAAATAATATATACGACGATGTCCACCTTCCAATTTTGATCGTAGCTACCAGAGCAACGCATGTCTCAAGTGACTCTGATAAGTACACTTACTCTCAAAACAGAAGCTGCAAAATAGTGAAGAAAGAGCTCAACTTACAAGCTGTGGAGATTTCTAAGGTCTCCAAGTTGTGGAGCAAGTACACCGGTTAAATTAGCATTTCCAAGCCTCCTGACAAGATAAATTTAGTTCACGGACTGATGATGATCAAGTGATTATCGAATAATTAGGAAGGGATTGAGCATAATTAAGAAAGCCAACAATGTTGATGTATCAAAACTTTGTAGCTTACACTAGAAAGGCGCTGTTATCAGTCCTGCACTCAATATGGTCCCATGAGCAAGGATTTATAAGGGTGGGATCCCAGGTTTGCAGAATCCCATTAGGATCAACCAAATTAAGCTTGAAAGCATACAAAGCCTTAACTGTATAACGACATAATTATCAGCAAATTAACTGCAAGCTAAGCAGTAATTCACGAATTGTTAGGTTTTATGGCCCAAAATTCGAGTACCGGCACGGTGGGACGACGTTGCACGAGCACGGGCGTGCCACGACGAAGGAGCACCAAGCCGAGAGGGGCAGAAAATTGGCACGGGGGTGCCGTGCCACGTGGCACGGCCGTGCCATGTGGCACTGGGTGACCGTGCCACGTGCCACGTGTCTTTTCGCCGCCTCTTTCGGATGGCGGCTAGGGTTTCTGTCTCCGAGGGGATTCCTCCTGGCGGCTAGGGTTCTACTTTAAAGGGAAAACCCCTACTGTTTAGACCCTATATAAAGGGGGTCAAGCCTAGGATCTAAATAACTCCTCCAGTACTCATAAACACATTGAGAGGTAAAAGTAGTTTGTGAGAGATTACAATAGAGAGGATTGTAAGTCTGCTCTTAGATCGAATCACTGAGGTGATTGTGATCGTGGTGTACTTTCCTGCTCATAGTGGATTGTTTTGGTGCTATCGCCGTCCGTGGTTTTTCCCACATTGGGTTTTCCACGTTAAATTCCTGTGTTCTTGTTCTCTTCCTATTATTCTGTTGTTTTGTTGATTGAATTTCTGATTTTCTATTGCATCCTATCGCTTCCGCTATACTGTTACTTTGGAATTAATCCTAACAAGTGGTATCAGAGCTCTGGTTATAGGATGTCTTCTATCATGAGGGTAGATATTCAGAAATTCGATGGGGAGATTAGTTTTAATATCTGGAAGGTGCAGATGAGAGCGGTTCTCATCCAGCACGGGTTGTGGAAGGTCCTGAAGGGACCTCATGTCAAACCCGAGAAGACAACAGATGAGCAATGGGCTGAAGAACAGAAGAAGCGACGTGGGTCGTTGACGGATGACGAATGGGAGGAACTGGAGCTGAAAGCGATTTCAGCCATACAGTTGTGCTTGGCACCACATGTCTTGCGAGAGGTGCTTGATAAGACAACTGCGGTGGATCTTTGGGCTCGGCTGGAGGAACTCTACATGACGAAGAGTCTCGCCAACAAGATCCGTTTGAAGGAAAGGTTGTATACCTTTCGTATGGCTGAAGGTACCCCTGTCCAAAAGCATTTGAATGAGTTTAACTCTATTCTTGTTGACTTGGAGAGTCTAGATGTGAAAGTTGAGGATAAGGATAAGGCTATTTTGCTTGTTATGTCGTTACCCCCTTCTTATAAACATTTTAAGGAGATTATGTTATATAGTAATTCTAATACTATATCGTTTGAAGATGTTAAGTCAAACCTGTTGTCTAAGGAGAAGTTTGATCTTGACATTCATGATTCTGCTGAAGGATTAGCAGTAAGGGGTACAACAACTGAAAAGGGGAATGGTAATAAGAGTAAGAACCGTCCTAAGTTTAAAAATCCTCATGCTGGTAAGACCTGCAATTACTGTGGTAAATTAGGTCATATTATTGCTAACTGTTGGAAACTGCAAAAGAAGAAGGAGAAAGAGGAAGATAATTCTCAGGAGCCTGCTGAAACTTCATTTGCTGAATCTGATTCTGATGGTGACGTTCTGTTTGCTACCTCTACTGAAGGGGGGAGCGATTCTGATTGGATTCTTGATTCTGGGTGTACCTATCATATGTGTCCTCACAAGGATTGGTTTTCAACATATGATCCAGTTAACTCAACTGTTGTTCACATGGGCAATAATGCCCAATGTCATGTAACTGGAGTTGGTACTGTTAAAATCAAGACCCATGATGGTGTTATCAGGACTTTATCGAATGTTCGTCATGTTCCTGACTTGAAGCGTAACCTCATCTCGTTGGGTACCCTTGAATCCAAAGGATGCAAATATTCAGCTGAAAGTGGAGTTCTGAAGGTCTCAAAGGGCAGTAGGATTCTACTGAAGGGTTTGAGGCAAGGAGGCCTCTATGTCTTGCAGGCATCTACTGTGGCAGATTATATGAAGGAAAGTTCATATAAATCATCTTCTAGAGCTAAGTTCAAGCATTGCTTGGACTCAGTTGGTGTCCACAGCCATTGAGGGCCCTGCGGGGCATAGCCCCATAGGGGGCATCACCCTTAGGGGTGAGACGACGGCGACGGAAAGTTGGTGATTGGAGATTTTGGTCAAAGGCGGAGATTGTTAGGTTTTATGGCCCAAAATTCGAGTACCGGCACGGTGGGACGACGCTGCACGAGTACGGGCGTGCCACGACGAAGGAGCACCAAGCCGAGAGGGGCAGAAAATTGGCACGGGGGTGCCGTGCCACGTGGCACGGCCGTGCCATGTGGCACTGGGTGACCGTGCCACGTGGCACGGTCGTGCCACGTGTCTTTTCGCCGCCTGTTTCGGATGGCGGCTAGGGTTTCTGTCTCCGAGGAGGATTCCTCCTGGCGGCTAGGGTCTACTTTAAAGGGAAAACTCCTGCTGTTTAGACCCTATATAAAGGGGGTCAAGCCTAGGTTCTAAAATACTCCAGTACTCCAGTACTCATAAACACATTGAGAGGTAAAAGTAGTTTGCGAGAGATTACAATAGAGAGAGATTGTAAGTCTGCTCTTAGATCGAATCACTGAGGTGATTGTGATCGTGGTGTACTTTCCTGCTCATAGTGGATTGTTTTGGTGCTGTCGCTGTCCGTGGTTTTTTCCCACATTGGGTTTTCCACGTTAAATTCCTGTGTTCTTATTCTCTTCCTATTATTCTGTTGTTTTGTTGATTGAATTTCTGATTTTCTATTGCATCCTATCGCTTCCGCTATACTGTTACTCTGGAATTAATCCTAACCAATAAATTAAAGGTACACTACTCCAATCCATCTGCAACTAATTGACTCACCTTCAGTATTACCAGAGGCAATAAGAAAATAGCTAACGATCAGAACCAAATAGAAAGGAGCCACCATGCTCGATACCCGTGGATCCATTAGTGTTGGCCTTAAACAGAAATAAGCCATAATAAGTGAAAACAACTCCTTCCAGTGTAAGTTTCGTTTTCGTGGAGTTGAGAGAGATTTAGATGCACGCGATCTTATCCTATAAGTACTCGTGTAAGCAAATAAACAACCCTGCCCCAACAGGTGAAACAATAATAAATAATAGACTCTTTTAAATCAAACGGTGAATAACCCAAATCCATAAGGCCAACTTTCAACACAACCCAGAAAGCGAAACTCAAATTTCACAGCACAAGATTAATGGAATAACCGGGGAAATGGGGAACTTACAAGTCACAACTCAAGAATGTAGCAGTGTGATAAGGAAAATTCCAAATCTCTGGGAAATTAATGATGAAAGGTTTGATAAGCCCTGAAGAAGAAGTTTACGGGTATATGGAGCATTTTGTTTTGCCATTGACGGGGAATATAATGGTAGGGTGGACAGAGAAAGGACTTGGCTAGTCAGCATTCGCCTTCAACCGCCATGACCGCAGTCGAGTCTTTTTCTTCCGTGTTGAATGGAATGATGATAAAAATCTTGTCTATCGCCACTCTTGGCACTGTTTATATTTCGTCATCACTCACCACTGCTGAAATGAATAGAGCCTTAACATGTTTGAGGCCCGTTCTTTTCATCTTATTTTATTTTGAATTTATTTGAAAATTATTTATTAAATTTATTGTAAATTAAATTTATTTAAATTTATTTTGAATTTATTCTAGAGTTATCTACTAAGTTTCTTATTCCGAACTTTTTGAACTGACTTATCTGAATTTATTCTGAATTTTCTGAACTGAACTTTTTCTGAACTGAACTTATATGAAATTAGGGGCTATTCTCTTCGACTTATTTTCAGGCAGAATAAGTTCAGATAAGTTCAATTCAAAATAAGTTCCGACAAAATAAGGCGAAGTGAACAGGCCCTTATTCAGCTATTCTATCTGAAAATAAGTTGAAAAGAGCAGGCTCTAACTCTATCCATGAAGAAATATTTTATATATATATATATAATTCTATAATTATAAAAAAATTATATATAGTAAGGTATTTTATGGAACTTATGTGTTTTAACATAATCTTTCAGTATTCAATTATGTCCCTTTTTTTTTTTTTTTCCAGTTCAGTACATGATAATAGACGTAATTTTTCCAATTTTATTTTTTTTTTATATCAACAACTTCATTATTTGGTATGATTGGATGTTGAATGCCAATTATGGCTTTTGACTTAAAAGTTTAAATCAAGTCCCTTGAGGGCGTGTCTACTTTTAAAATTTGGACGGATTCTTTCTTGTCATTCAGAAACACGTGCAAATAGAGATGATTGACGATCTCACTTGCACTAAATGGGCATCCAACGTATAATAATTAAGCCCCAATCTAGTTTCTAGTTTCTAGGGGCTATTTTGGCATCTTCACCTATAATAATTAAGCCCCAATCTTTAATGTATTTACGTTTTCTTTTTTTTTTTATATTGAATAAACTATTTATTTATATTTTCAATAGTTTCTTCTTGCCTTCCTTTGATAAGTGGTACTTTACTTTGCTATTAGAGTGAAACTATCAGTTTAGTTTTAACTATTATGATTACTTTGAGTTGGATTATTGATTGATTGATTGCAGCACAAATATACAATGAATATCAATTCTTCAAGTTTCAATTATAATAGTAGGTAAAGTTTCTCAACAAGAAAGTTACACAAGTTTGACAGATCTTGCTGTTGAAAGTTGTATTATCAAACAACAATTAAGCGGAAAAGGAGCGTTCAAAAGCGTACTAATTAGTTTTCTTACGCAGAAAAGTTATTTTATTATTCTGTATAAGTACTTATTTCAATTGGTGATCTATTATAAATGTCGTACCAATTAATAAATTTACCCTCTATTACCAGCCCAAAAAAAAAAAAAAAAGGATGTCCAACCCACCCTCTACAATGTAAGCATGTAAATGGATATGAATGAAATTCAATAGATTACAATAATTGAATACAGACTACATGTGAATATTGAGTTGGTCAGATATAAATGATGATTTTTCGTCCATTTATCCACAAGCTTGACATTCAATTTATACCATTTCTTTTTTCTTTAAAAAATTATTTTAAATTTTGGGATATTTTTATCAAAGTTGAGAAAGTTTGACCTAACACAATAACATGACACGAATCCGACTCGAAGTTACTAAGAGAAACCCGAACCCAACCTGAATCGAACCAATTTCGATCCGAAGTCGATACGATTTGACCATTTAGCGTGAAAACATGTTATTTTTCACTTTTAGGCAAATCTCAGTCATTTTCAAAGCTGACACAAAATTGACCCTTTTATTAAATGGGTCAACCCGATCCGACCCGTTTTTCAGCTCTAATTTTTAATTGCTCGTAATAAATATTAAAACAATAGTAAATGGCTACTTCCTAAAAAAATAATAATAAATAACTACTAATGACTGTGCACTCAATTCTTATCCAATTTACGATCGATTTGTATATGCATATATGCAAATAGTCCTTTTTTTAATCATATCAAAGGTTCCCCCCTCCCCACAAAGGAGCATAATGTTGAAATGTCGTCTGTAAATGCAAGTACGTAAACAATCTTCATGTCAAAAGATATTCATTGGCTCCAATTGAACTGCCGAAGTCTTCAAATTCGGCTGCAAATTTGTAATGAATGATCCATCAAACGTGTTAATTTCCTTTTATCTCAGCGTAGTCTTTACTCACTGTTAATATTAATGTCAGCTGACTTGGATACCTATGCTTCCTTGCTCTATCTTACACTTTAGGTGTATGTGTTCCCCCACCAACACCCCCCCAATTACATTCAAATAGCGTATTGCAGGTCGCAACACCCCCCAAAAAAACCCCCCAAAATTCATCTTACAAGACAACACAGAGACTACGCCCTGTGCTGCTTGAATTGAATGTTTAAGCTTTGAAGTTTGAACTTCATTCGTAGAAGCAACAGTACAAATAAAATGATACATATAACTCAAATCACATACACAACGCGTTAGTAAAAATGATCATACCAAACCATGGGCAAACCTTGAATGTTGCAAACCTCGATGTTAAAACCTCAGCGAAATGAAAAAGAGAAAACAAAAGGGAACAGAAAATTCTGGAGTGATCATATGATGTACATTAAAAAAAATAAGAAGAAAAAATCACAGACCAAAGTAACACTCTCACTTCAATAAAATGTCGAAAGAGCGCAAGCAGATTAGGAGTTTCAGGTATTTCCTTGCAGCAATTGTCTATATGACTCCGTAGAGCACCTCCTTACCTTTGCCATTTCCTCTCTGAAAGAAGAAAACATACGGTCACACAGAGCTTTTGAGCTGTACTGGAGAAGACAGTAGCAAGTGTGCCTAAATGGCCAAATAGGCAGGCACTAGTGAAAGCGCAATGCAACGTTTATAGCACGAAAATACAGAATCCCTGGCATGGTCAATTTCTATTATGACACACCAACTGGAATCTCTATGTCAGAACTTACTACAGGGGCTCGAGCAACTGGATTCTCTACGTCAGAACTTACTACAGAGGTTCGAGCAACTTTCTCAAACATTGAGGTAAGGGTTGAATTCTCATGCAACATGTCCCTACAATGTGTGACATTCTCCCTCCACTGTGCCTTAAAGCTTGGCCGAAGAACTGGATGCACTATGAGACTCATCCTTGCCCCTACCAATTAAGACCCCTTTTTTTGGTTTTGGAGGGGGGGGGGGGATTTGCAGGTGGCCAAACCCAATAGACATGGAAGCTCCAGTGGATCCATGCTTTTAATTGGAGAGAAAGATAGCATACTTATAAGCTTCACTAGTGGGCCTCAGGAACGGCCTTATGAGAGGCAGTGGGTGCCAGCGTGCCATTAACTTACACAATACAAATACTGTCAACTAGGTGCCTTCCATGCTCAGGAGACTTCAGTCTGTGGAGATACATGGGATCTACTTGGGAGGGTCTTACCCTTTCTACCCTTGTGATTGTGGACGGGTTTGGTCTATTAAGACCTTCATCCAAATTGTCCCTCGACCATACCAACAAATAAGACGAGTAACCAAGCAATAAATTTGAGAAAGCTGAAAATTGCTGGATACTGACGTTTCAGCTCTGTTGAAAATGGGCTCGATTGAGCAATTTTCATCTTTCCTCTTGATTGCTAAAATGGCATATCAATAGACAAGAGTGACAGAAGAATCCCACATCACTCAAATGTGTCTAGAACTTACCGCCGGAACCGTTAGTTTTTGCACCCTGTGCTACTTGAGACGCTGATCTGATATGGGGAGATCCCTGTCTTCCACTCGCACCAGGTAAAGAATGTCTCTTCTTGATTTGAACTTCTTTATCGTGGACATCGCGGCTTGATCTGGGGGAATGAGCCTTAGCCCTGGCAGATTCTGTCGCTTGCATGTAGCTTGGTAGAGGATTATGACTGCTACTGTCTCTTGGCTCCTGATCAGCATTGTCCGATTTTGTCGACCCAAAAGAATTTCTTCTCTTCCCACTTTTATGATCCATAGGCAAATGCTCAGTACTTCTCACACCAGAGTCAAGGCTCGGTTTTAAAGGCGATCTCTTTCCTGAGGACAGGGAACGTTTAACATTGGACCCCGTTTTATCAGTCTTGTTCTTTTTACCTTTGACTGATACTTGGCTGGAAGGAGTTCCTTGTGATTCTGACACAGTTATGTGCGTTTTTGGCGAAGCTTCGGGAGATGATTTCTGTGCTTGATGTTCTGTCCCAGAGTCATTTCCTAACTGCACATCATGCCCATTTCGCTCGTGTTTCTGCTCCATAGAGGAAGAGCCCGGTGTCACAGTGCTTGCAGCATCAATAATGGTCTGCAAATCACATGAACTCATCTCCAGTTTCTGCTCCGGCTCAGGGCTGATCTCAGTATCATCCCGGGTCACAGACACACCGTTGTTTCTGTGAATCTCCTCCAGCTGAACTGACCCAGACGGTAAATCAGTCTCAGTGTGCCCTGATATGCCATAGGTTTCACCATCTGAACCTTCTCTATTGGTCGCATCACAAGACATTTCCTCAGAAAACTTTTTCTCCTGCTCAGCTTCTGTGTTTCCAACGTCAGATCGATCAGGTGAATCAAGAGTGGAAGAAATTGAGAGTTCAGTCCCACATTCAGAGACGGCTATAATCTTTGAATCAGGTGCAGAAATTTCTACTGAACTAGGCTCGTCAGTTTTCTTCGCCGTCTCTTCCACAGATGAAGTTGTGTCATCATGGGACTTGACTCCTGCATCCTGGAGAGGTGAACTTACTCCTCTGTCTGAGTTTGCAGCTGAACTCAATTCTTCAAATTTTGACTGAACAGCTATGAAGGCAGGATTACTTGCCTTTCTTGACACATACATAACCTTCTTTCCCTCGCCCTCAAGCTCTTCAGATGCCGACCTTTTCATAGATAATTTAGGCTCCTCACTCTCTGAAGGTGGCCTATCTGCATGAGAAATGGGATCTGCTTGTGAGCGTGAAATTTCATTAGCAAGAGCATCCAATGCATCAGGAGCCATTTCATCTTGAATTAGTTCTATCTCTTCAGGAGTAATCTCCTGAGACTTTTCTTCTGTTAAAGGACAACATGACTGCAAATCAACAGCATTTACATCATCAACAATGTGGTTTTCTTCATTTTCTAGTGATTCTGCTGCCTCATCTGTAATAAACTTTGACTTCACTGAGTAAAAGCGAATCATTGATGAATCTTCAGCATCTGTTTGCATGGCAGATTCCAGAACTGGAGTATCATCCTCCTCTTTTGATAAAGGATAAGATGATGGGGTCTCTGTAGCACTGACATCATGAACAGCATTATTTTCCTCAGTTTCCAGTTCTCTTGGTATTTCATCCGTAACAAACTTCGAATTTACTGAATAAAAGCGAACTATTGATGAATCTTCAGCATCTGCCTGCACAGCTGTCTTCTCAACTTGATTATCATCCTCTTGTTCCAACCCAGGCTCTGATCTCTGTGCAACTTCAGATGTTGAGACAGACATCCACCTCTCTAGCCAACCCCATGCTGAATTAGGCCTCAGAGGATCGCATCTGATTTTTACAGATTTGGGTTTTGGTGTCGTCTCCAACAGCTAAACACCAGCACCAAATGAGTCAGATTTCATAGATGATTAATGAAGCAAATCAGGCTATAATCAAAGGCCCTAGTTGATATAATTCAGGATGATGTAGTTACCTTTCGAGCAAAGCCATTCTTAAGCATCTTCACAGTGGAAAATTGTGTATCATTTGGTTTACTTTTTTGGTCCTGAAACATAATCACGTAGATTCAAAGCGCATACAATAGTATCAATGTTGATGAATACCATGCTATGCAAACCATTAGATAAGACAAACTTGCATGATTGGATACAATGGGATTAAGTTGAACAATCATACCCATGTCTGACTGGCTAAAAATGCCAACTGGTTCTCTTTTATAATCAGGAGAAGGATAATTAATCAATTACTAATACGTGCATGCTTAGTGGTAATTGCATCCAAGAATAGCTTTTAAAGCAATGAACAACAGTGTATCATCAAGCAATCAGAAATGTCAAGAGCGTGATGGGGGTCTAATTTGCTAAACTGCTTCACAGCCGGACAACACAAATATGAAAAAGAGTTCCACAGATGAGCACATGTTTATGTTTTGTAATAAAATCCTTCACCAATTTGTATCCCATCAAATGGTCCTCGCACTGATATAACTGATCATGATTGATAAGGTTTTTTTTTTTCATCATTGCCTTTCCTGAACAAATTAAAGAATCCAAGAGATCAAACTCATCCTTAGTACTACTTTTGCTCTTGCTTTTGCTTTATTTAAAGGGTACCTGCATAAGGACCTAGTTTGCATGTCCCTTACGGCATTATGCCCACAAGCGAGTCTAGATCATCAAGAATGACTTCTTTTTTTACTACACTAAAATGTGGAGATGCTGCTGTGAGCTAGTCATTACAATTTTCAGCAATCAAAGTGTTGGCAATTGAGACAGGTTCCAAATAATAGGGGGAGCAACTCAATGGAGGGAAAGCAACAATTGCATTGACTGCGTCCTCATAAAAAGAAAACAGGACATGCACAGGTATACTAACAAAGAGCATTACCAAAAACTTTGAGCTACGAGCACGAACAAGGGCTTGAACTTTGACAATGGCTCGGATACAATGCAGTGTTTCAACAGCATTCTTTCGCACTAAATGTCCTCGTATAGCAGCTTGAAGCTTAATGGCACTCTTCATTTTCACAAATCTTCCTCGGGCCTACGAAAGTGGACATTAAAAATTGATTAAGAAATGAGACATGTGAGTTTAAAAGCCAAAAGGTAAGATTATAGATGACAAATCAACAGAAACAAACTATACCAGGAACCCTCGAATAGCTGACTGAATAATAATAACAGCAGGCTCATTGCTGATGACACCAGGATCACCAGCATTTTCTGGAGCAATCATGGACTCATTTATCTTTAACTCAGCTGATTCTCTACTGCCATCAGTTTCAGAAAAGACAACTGCATTAAACATTTTTGGTTCAGCTAATGTCGTATCCTTATCACTTTCCGAAACTACTGCAGTATCAGCAGCTTTTGATTCAGCAGTACTTGGACTGCTAGGATTTTCTGCAGCAATTAAAGGCAGACATATTTTTGATTCTGTATATGTCTCATTGCTATCATTTTCTGAAGTTAAAACCACTGTAGACGCTTTGGATTCACCATCATGCTCCATAGCAGAAACCGTGTCACTATTCTTCTCCACTGGCTTGGGTAGCTGAGACTTCTCATCAGCGCTGGTTGACTTTATTGGTGACTGAAAATCAGAATCGGCTCCTTGGGGGGTCTCTTTGCCAGCAGAAGTAGGGGTTTCTGAACTGACATTGTTGCCTAAAACTCTGTGCCTTCCAGATCTCTTCCCGAAACTCCAGCCACGTTTAGCACTTGACACCTTAGCCTGCAAACAGGTCCAGAAGAAAGTATAAGAAATAGATACAATGCCGAACACAACAACATCAACAACTCCTAGTGTGGGCCCATCTTTTGTGGGGTCTAGGGAGATCCTGATATAGGTAGCTAGTTTTAACCTGTGAGCATTCCCGCTATCAAAGAAGCGGAGTCCAAGAGACCCACTAAAAAGATTTTCATAGAAATATTTTGCTGAGTTGAAAAACTTTCTCTGGAACACTTAAACTAATATAAATACAAAGTCTTCTCCAGGCAAACTTGGAGAAGACTGTATTTGTAGGAACCTGCATTTGAAAAACAATGACAACCTACTACTCTCCAGCTAAGGAAAGGGTAGGGCGAGGGAGAGATTAGTGACTTAGTGAGGTAATATGCTCAGTCCATTATAATCTAAAGCTTGACCTAAAGTGACTTTTGCAGCCATCCAGAAGTGACCAAGTACAAAAAAGATACGCATCCAGTATGTGGTTTGCCAATCACAAATTAATTAGAGACTTGAGCCATAAGATGGGCAACCCAATATTCAAGAAGTTTTTTTTCTTTTTTTGGTGGGGGACCCTGATTCCTGAGTTTAGCTACAATTAAATGACTTCAGCATAATCTATTCAAGCTTCCATTTTCCAACTATTGGGACACCAATAGAGAACATCTCACTCTGCAACTAAACTTATGGTGCATAATCAAGCTCAGTAAAGTTCAAAAGCACATACACCATTGTGTTCACTGACTCATTATCAAAGCTAATTTATGCATACAAATTGCAAAATGTACTGTGAGTCTAGGGCAGCATAAGTATTGACTACTGGATTGAAGTCACATCCCAATCTCTCTCTATGTTACCCAAATCCAAGTTTGAGCAGCAAATAGACTTTAGAACTGAACCTTAACCAACTGCATAGGCCAATCATAGCCCGCAAATAACATATCATGGGCTGAAAACCAACAACTAACAAACAACAAGCAAGTTGCAAAACATCCTCAATAATAGGCAGTGTCTGCCATATCACCATATCTATTTTCGCACTGATCGAATGGGATAAGATTTATCTCATTTGAGAGCAGATTCAACGAGCTTTTCCATTTGAGAAAGCCTTAAAATAGAGATCGAACTGTCATATACAAGCCAAGTAGCAAGATCCTACAAGATGCCAGAACCGCAACTACTTAGAACCCAGCATAGTTAATTACCAAGATCATTAGTACCCCCTACTACCCGTTACCAGTTTGGGCAATCAGTGCACAATCCAAAATTCTAAAGCAGACTAAGGTCTAAAGTAGTGAATCACAATCCTGCACTACAATCCGGTACCTAGAGGATCCATAACCCTAGTAGCCACTGGTTCCTAGCCAAATTAACTCTTCGCTTTCTCAACCACTTCTGGTATCAGTCATCTACAGACGTCAAAATTGGCTCCTCCACAAAAAAAGGCTACGTCTCCCAACCAACCTAATATCCAAATTAATGCTCAAAAGGGAGCTGCATACCAACCAAACACAGGGTAAACTACCTAACTGACTTTGCTTAGAGAAAACTATACCAACCAAAATGAACTCTAGAGAGACTAAATTGAACATTCAGTTTTATGACGAGTCTGTTATGCTAATCCAAGCTTACAATCAATACGGTTAACACTTCAAAAATTTTCCATATTTGGAAAGCTTCAGAATCTCAGCACAAGAATTCTACATGGAAACAGTCCATTTCAACGCTACTTCATTATATACACAAAATGAACTCGCAGCCCAAAATAGCTATTCTGAAAACAGACATACTTCAAGCCATACTTCTGGAGAAACTTGGTATTAGAGGCCCAGTGCTCAATTCTCTGCCAAGAATCCTTGATCCACCAATTACTTAGACGTGAATCCTTTCACCCTCCTATCTTAGGCATAAGGGTTCTCATCTCATATCGAAACATGTTAACTTAGGCAAAACATTCTTCAAATCAAGCACCACTTCCATGCATTGAAAGATTTATCAGGCAAATCTTCAATCAATTCTGAGCTTCGACGCCTCATAAATCAGATCACACATCAAAACAACGCATCACAACCAAACACACTAATGACAACATTGATCACCACTACCCAGAACACACTGAACCCAGGAAATTCAACTTCTGCACCAAGCTAACCGTTACAAACATCACCCATGAAAATCCAGCACAAACAGCTCAATTAAAATACCAGATACAGAAATCATTATACGAAATGTCCCAGATCACATTTAAAGTTCATTCCCAATTGCGAACTACAGTAACCCACAAAAAAAATTAACAGTTTATTACATTGCACAACAGTAGATGAAAATAGGGGTACCTCGGGAGCATCGCCATCCTCATTATCGGCAGCATCACTGCCGCATGCAATGATCTTCAAACAGGAAGACGACGACCTACCCATTAATTCTCTCTCTAAAACGCCAAATGCTGGAAAGCAGCACCAGTTGTAGTACGAATCACAGTGTTGAGCCTAAAATCTAGAACTCAGCATTGGAACTTGAGCTAACAAGGAAGAAAGGATGGAATCCAAGGCAGGGAGAAGAAGAGATTGAGAGACTATTGTTAGGAAGAGAGAGAAAGAGCGAGTGCGTTTTGAGTAAGGAGAAACAATACGGACTTGAACACTTCGCCTAAAATCTAGCTTACTTCTTATCTTGAGTCCGTCATTGATTGATTTTTTTCACCTGTCTGTTTTTTTTTTTTTATTATTTTAATTATAAGATTTAAGGTAGCCCGTTTTGAGAATTGACCAGTACAGAGCTACGGGCCTACGGTGAACAGAGGGCATAGAGGAGAGAGAATCAGACAATAAAGAAGAAAGGGTGTCAGATGGTCATGGATGGCATCCAACACGAGAAGGTGAATTTAATTAGTGCGCCTTATTTGATTAAAGAGGCGTTATCATCAAGATACCGTTATCGTTTTCGTTTTCCAACTTTAGCGTAAACTTCTTTTTTAAAAAAAAAAAGAAATTATGTTGGGGATTTTTTTTTTATAGAAGGGATTTCTTAATTTTTAAACATAATTACTATATGATGATAATAATACCTAAGTCTTAAAAAAAAAAAATCTTTTCCTTTTCAGAAAAATACTGAACTTAAAAAAAATATTCTAGGAATTGTGCATGACGATCATATAAAAAATTTGAAAATCTATAGTTTCACTCACTATTGTTGTACCACCACCGGCATTGCTCCAACGGCCAAATCAATTGGACGTGATACCAATTGAAGTGTAATTTGTTTGCAAGCATGTTGGCTGCAATAATTTAGTCCTACAGACATGATGCCAATTTTTAAAAAATTTCACTTTTCTAATGATAAGGTAAATTGTTTATTGGAAAAAAAAAACCCTATCATCATAAGCTTCTTAGTTTTATCTCCTACACTATTCTTAACATTTAGAAACAAATAAATAGTATGGACAAAAATTTAAAAGCCAATAATTATATCTACAATGGATCGATAATATATTGTATCGATGTCGTAATTTATTACGTACAACCGGGTGGACAACTCAATTGTCCACCCGGGTCCACCAACAGCGGTTTTGAATTCTTTAACTGTTGAGCCCTAGGGTTTTTTTAAAAAAAATTCATTATCCTCAATTTTTTGAAATCGCGGTTTTCATTCACTCCATTGTTTGATTACTCTTCGCTGCTTCGACTGCTTTAATGTTCAGCAATTATTGAATGGTTGAGTTTGATCTTAACGTCGCTATTGATGTTGAATCTTCATAAAACAGGAATTGTTCGTCAAGTTAGATTGTGTTTTTTTGATCTCTGTTTTTATTTTTGGGATTGAAAGTTGTGTTCGTTAATTTTGCACTTTGATGAGTTGATTTCGAGATTTTTGAACTGAATTGCATTATGTAAATTTTGGTTTGCGAGATATGAGAAATGATAGCTCACCGTTATGAGTTATGTGCTCACTAAATATAGTCATTGGCTCACTAAAGGTATACATTTAGATCACTATAAAAAAATATATTACCCTGTGCTACAGAGCAATTTTTGCTCACTAAAAGAAACGTTTGACTTACTGGGATTGACTTGTGTGTTCACCGATATTGCATTATAGCTCACCACAAATGTTATGGTTGTTTTTTCATATGGTATTTTCATTGTTGCTATGTATATATGAGAAACAACAATATGAGTTATGTACTCACCAAATATAGTCGTTGGCTCACAAAAAACATACATTTAGCTCACTTGTATTGAGCTTGTATTCAGCAATCATAAATCAGTTCTCTGCTCATCAAATATAATTACTATAATTCATCTTGTGCCTAACAGGAAAAACAATAGCTCACTATAAAAAATCTATTGCCTTGCACTACAGAGCATTTCTGTTCACTAACACAAGTGTTTGGCTCATTAGAATGAAGATCTTGCTCACTAATTATGCGTTATAGCTCACCACAAAAATTATATTGTTTTTGCAGATAATACTTCATTTTTCATATCTACATTAGATTGTTCTGTTACTGAGACTGTTGATGTTGATTATTATATTAGAATTTTGTGTAATCCTACTGGTATTTCAAAAGGTAAAGGCGCATTCGTAAGCTATATAATATATTTAATGAGCAATGCAATATTAGTAAAAAATATTTATATTATCTTTTATTATGACATAAACGTATTCATATTATACATATTTAGTTAGTATAATACAAATATAATCCAACTCACTAAAAGTATGTCATAACTCACTAAATATAAGTCATAACTCACTAAAAGATGAATATATCATAACTCAGAATATGAACAAAAAAGTATATGTGCTAACTAAAATTGTTTGTTCACTCATTTTTTATTATGAATGATTAGTATTCCACGCTAAATTATATTGATCACAAAATATATTTTATAGCTCACCAAATATATATCATGGCTCACTAAATAAATAGCATAGCTCATTAAAAAGAATAGTACAGATAGCAAGCAAATAATATTATAAAGTTATTAGGTTATGTTACAGCTCAATCGTTTTTTATTATGCCATAAGGGTGTTTGTATTATATTTTGTGTGTATAACAGAAATGTAGTGAATTAATTAAATATAGTCAAACTCACTAAATATATATCATAACTCACTAAATATATGCCATAGCTCACTAAAAAAATATAGACAACTAGAATATAGTTTAGTGAGTTTCAGATGCACAATAACACTTTTTTTTTAGTACAATAGCACATTTTAACAAATTACATAGTATTTTTACTAAGTGAAACCTATGATACATAAGATGCATTGGTTTGATCTATTCGCTCACTAAAAGTACGCATTAGCTCACTAAAACTGTGTCTCAACTCACTAAAATATTTTAGTGAGCTATACATTATTTTTTGTGAGCGAAACTGGATGCACAGCAGCATATTTTAGTGAGTTATAGGGTATTTTTAGTGAGCCGAAATCCGGTGATTTTCTTTGTGTTTTGTACGTGGGGGTAATTTGTGGACCCGGTTGTACAATTGCATTTGTACAACCGGATGGACGATATATCAACTGTATCGATATATATATTTAAACAGTGGTTATTAATTGAAAGCATGAACTAATCCATGAAAAATACTACCATGCACAAAGTGGTTGATCATGCCATTTAAGAAATCTTGATCCTGCCATTTAAGAAATCTTAATATTTTTACAGCGTAAAGAAATAACTACTTTTTAAAACTAATCAATATACTATGAATTTTTAATGAAGAAAATTTCCCTTATGTTTTCGTCGATCAATTGTTGCACTATCATAAGTTATGTTAGCCCTAAAGTTCAACTGGTTGGATTTACCTGAAGGCTTTTAATTTGATATATACAGGCCCTAGTTTGGCAACCTTACTAACTTAATCGATTTGCCTGGCCTAGAAGTTGAACATTGATGTCTAGCTAATTCAAAATAGTTGACCAGCATTACTAGAGAGCGAAAAAGGCAGCAACAGAAGAAGCAAACCTAGAAAATCACTCAGGCACAACTTGTCCATGAAAACCGAAGGAACCTATCAATTTCACAGCAATATAAGGTCCTTAATCTTTGCCTAGTGAAAGCAATTATAATTTATCTCTTGTGTATATAATATTTTAGTAAATTGTATGTGAGACCGTCTTACGTAAATTATATCATGAGACAAATATTTTTATAGTGACTATTAATAATTAATTGAGGTAAGTAATAGTTCATTTAGGATGACTGGTATTATAATATATCCTATTGTGTATATAATATTTGTATTATACGATCCTTGATCTTTACCCAGTGAAAGCAATTATAATATATTCTTTTGTGTGTATAATATCTATATTTATACTTTGTAAGAGATTGTTTAAAAATGAAGTACAAATTGAAAAAATACGAAAGTTTCCATAGGAACATCCAAATTTTAATCATAATTGTACTTTGAAATTGAAGTGATAGGATTTGAGCGTGGCCAAGGAGAAGTGGTACAATTTCCATTTGTGTTTGCCCACTTAGTAAGTTGGCGACGTAGATGTAATCAGATGACCTGCCAAGTTGTCCATTATTTCACCTGTCGTGGCTGATTAACGAACGACTATGAATAAGTGGCATGGTGACATAGGAGAGAGAGTTGGATCAAGTGCTCGATGGACGAAAGGATGGTCTCAACTCTCAACATCAACGCTACATTATTAAGTTGAAATTTCTTCTTGAAATGCATATCTCAACACACGCATCCTAATGCACTTATGAGATTATAAAAATGAAATTTTAGGGAAGCTTTTTAATATAATATCATATATCTCTCAATCTAGATAAGTTCCTAGCTATTCTGATAAAATAATTACCTTGCTAATTATAATTTTTAAGACATCTTTAATTTGCAAAATATATCACTAGTAATAGGACAAACAAAACATATATAAAATTTGTTTACCAAATTATCCCGTTAATTCATTTCATTTCTTATAACACACGAACACACACATCATTTGATACTTCACATCACATAATAATGAAAAGAGTGCTCTCAACAAGGTTGCATATCCATTTGAGTTTGCACAACAGAGTAATTTTTTGTTGTGTGTGAATTGAATTGGATATTGCCTAGAGCCAATGTAGGATAATGAAGTCAAAGATTGCCAAAGAATAGCCAACCTCTCGTAAACACCAACATATATTGTTTTAAATGGTCTGACACATGCTACTTTTAGGCTCTATTTGGTACTTAAAAAATTTGATGAAAAGAAAAGTTGAAGGAAATAAAAGTACAGGGCAAAAATGAGTTAGTTTTCTCTTGTTTGAATTGAGAAAAAAATATAAGAATTCGGATGAAAAATTTAAATATTGATGAACTACTTGAATCATATTGATGTCATCTAAGCAACACGAGATTGAAGGAAGTTGAGAATTTTCCTCAAACTTTCCTCATAAATTTATGAGAAAAATTTTATCACTTATTTTTAACAATTTTTTCACCTAACTTTCCTCCATATTTTTTTCTTTGTGATTTTCTCTAAACTAAATGCAAAAAAAAAGTAACTTTCTAAATTTTTTTCTTTCCACTAAATTTTTTAATGTTCAAACGGAGCCTTAAGTAAAGTCTCGGATTCCATTTTGTAATTGGAGGAACTCTATGATGGAAGAGTTTCAACCTTTTGTATCAACTCTGGTAATACAAAGGCCAAAAGGGGGGGAAAAAAAAGAACTCTTGTAATTAAGTCTTAATCATGCCATCAACCAACATTATCCACTTGATTAAAGAAAGTAATATGACCATTACAGAAAGAAATCAAAGAGACATTGATTATCATCTAACTCCTACCTTGCGTTAATTGCATGCCTCAACCAGCGACTAGCCAACCACCAATTAAGACACAAGCTTGAAGAGTGAAGCCCTGAAATCAAATCAAACATCCCAAAAAATGGTAATGAGTTCCATCATCATCTTCTTAAGAAATTCAAGGATAATACATTTCATCATGTTACATTAGTGCCGACACAAATAGTTAGCCCTGCAAGTTAAGAAGTCAGCCTTCAACATAGTGACTAGAGCACAAATATGATAAGGACCCCAGAGAGACCTTCTAACTTTGGCATAAATTAACAAATCCTTGCTATACACTCATTGCTATAATAGTTTTTTAGCTTTTAAGGATATACTTAGATTGTTTAGATGAATTTATTAGTTAACATACGTTGTATATTTGTGTAGTACAGAGTAGAATCATAATTCACTCTTGCGTTTAAGTATTGGACGTTCTTTAAAGGGGGGACAATATTTTTTCTTATTGAGTTTCTTGCCACTTAGCAGATTTTATGATAATGTATGGCTACCTCATAGTTACCAATCTAACAAATCAGGAAGTTTTTTTTTTTTTCTAGGTTGAGATGAAACTAAATTTTAATTTAGAATTGTTGATTTGAGTGTTAGATCGGGTCTAAATTTTGGTTATCGAATTTGGGTTTTAGGTCCATCAGCACTTTTTTTACAATGATAAATAGAAAAAACGAACATATTAAACACCTCTTTTCATAGAAGTACGTTCAACTACTTAGACCACTTGCAGCGGCTGGCGCGTGAGTCAAAATATGCCCTCAGTGCACGTGTGAGCCGCTCGTGGCCGTGCACTGGTTGGCTGTCTCCTGGCGGCTCATGAGCTGGCTCACCCAGGTGAGCCACTCGGGCAACCAGACCATGCTTTTCTTTCTTTTTTTTTTTGGGGCTTCAGTTTTGATTTTTCCTTTTCTTTTTTGAGGAAAAATTGTTGGGTTAGGTGATTTTATTTTAGTCCATTGAAATATTTTTTGCATTGGCCCATATTTTTCTTTTGTACTCTTGTGGGTAGAAATATTTTGGTAAAATTTGAATTTTTTTTGCTTTAATTTTTTTCAAAGAAGAACAAATTATTTTTATTAAATTAGATAACCATAAATTATTTTTCAAATATTGAATCATGTGTGAATTTTTTTAAATTCAAACTTTTGTTTAGAAAGGTAAATAAAAACCAACTACAGGATGTAACACGTATAGCTCGATAGGTAAGATCAGACTAATTGTACTTATTATTTCATAATAATAATAATATAATCCATTACCGTTTTCATCCAAAAAAAAGTCAAATAACAAACCATAACATAAAAATTAAACTACAAAAACTCCCAATGTGGGTCCCGCTTTCGCGGGGTCTGGGGAGATCCAACTGTAGGCAACCTTACTCCTACCGGTATTATAAAAATTAAACTAAATAAATATAATTAGATATGAGATTTATAAGTATTATTTTATTTAAAAAGTTAAAATAGTAAATTTTATGTTAAAAAGAGGGGGGATTATAAGTTAAAAAATTAACTAATAGACCATTGAGGATGCTCGAGTACGCCCAACTACTTTCGTCCAGCAGCATGTGATACCTAGCCTTGGGCACGGATGCATTATTAGTCTATGAGACAATGATGAGTAGAACGGAAGCATGCAGTGCAGAGGGGGGGGGGGGGGGGAGTATTACATGTGACCATAGTGTGGAGGCAAGGAAAGACAGGTCACAATCGTGCTCCTCTCTCCCTCTCTCTCTCACTGAATTTGGACACACAAAAATT
The DNA here is from genome assembly GCA_029747015.1 of Carnegiea gigantea. Lineage (NCBI taxonomy): Eukaryota > Viridiplantae > Streptophyta > Magnoliopsida > Caryophyllales > Cactaceae > Carnegiea > Carnegiea gigantea. Next base: position 39,013 of record JAKOGI010002957.1, on the reverse strand, counting down.
AAAACAAAATACCAAACAGTACATTACCAAATATAACCACTATGCTGACAGCTTTTTTGTCCCGTTGTACACGTGTCCCTTTCGTACGATGACACGTAGAATTGCACATGGATGCTCTTACCAAATATCACTCGGCGAATTAGGTGTTGTTCTTCGGCTTTCAAAGTCATGTTTGGTTGATGGAAGTGAGATGTCGCTTGATGTAATAATAGAGGGACGCTGCGGTGGGTCCTCCTTGCAATGAATGAAGGCTACTGATCATTGCTAATTTTGTATTAGCAAAGTAGATTAGAGAAGCTGTGCACGTCCAATCATACATGCACAGTGCACAAACATTTGCTTCGGCCTTGAGTGTGACCTCTTCGACAGTTCACTTGACTAATGGTACACTTCTCTTATTTATTTATTTATTTATTTATTTATTTATTTATATCAGAGCAGGTGGAGAGGGTCGTGTAGATAAGATAACCAAAGATCAATAGTATTCGACGATTTGTTAATTATGTTTGCATTATTATTAACTAAAGTAAATTAATTTACTTTGAGTTGTAATTAAATAATCATCTGAGGAAAAATCCATACACAGTGATATATTCATCATATGATTTGAGGCAATCTTTAATGAGGAGCAATGCACTTAGATTACTCTAACTAACACGTTAGTACCCCCAAAAGGGGGGAAAAAGAGAGAATAAAGTTTGTAGTACATCTATCGCTATTGAGAGTAATCCACTTGAATTACTCAGCCGTATTTTAGGATTACTAACTAAAGCAAATTAATTTGCTTCAAGGTGTGACTAGATGACCATCTCAGGAGAAATCAATACACAGTGATAGATTCATCACTGATTTAAGACAATCTTTAATAAGGTGCAACGCATTTGGATTACTCTAACTCACATGTTAGTACCAACCAAAAAAAAAAAAAAAAAATTTGCAAAGAAAGTTCGTAATACACCTATTGTTATTTAGAGTAATCCACTTAAATTCCTCATCCATATTTTAGGATTAAAATGAGCACCACTTGGACCACACTTAACCACCTGCTTTTATTTTATCCATACTGATATTTTAGCTTGTATTTGTACTAGATAATTTCGGATATTGGATATATATATATATATATATATATATATATATATATATATATATATATATATATATGTATAGTGGAAGGTTCAAGTAAGCACCTCTCTTTAGATAAACACCACTCTTTAGGTAAGTACCTTAGATCCTCACCATTCAAACTTTATCTAAGGGTTTGAATTAAAAGGCATTTTTTAAGCATTAAAAAAAAACAAAAACAAAATAGAGAGGGGAGGGGTTTAGCCTTATCAAACCAAGTCTGCCGAAAACTCATTCTCTCTCCTCACGCCTCCTTCTCTCTCTCTCTACAACCTCTCGTGTTCCTCTCTCTCTCAGTGTTACTCTCTCTCTCCTCCTCATGCCGAAAAGAAGTCTACCGCCGGTGTAATAGCCCGACCCTAAATCATATTTATTTATTTAATTAAGCCATGTTATTCATTTTTCATATTTATTTATCTCATTGATCATCCTAATTAAAAAAATTTATTTCGAGCCTCACTTTGCAATTCGAATTTCATTTATCGGACAATTTCAGAAAAAATTGATAGTAGGCCTCGATATTTATGATTTAAAATATTAAATTATTTTTCATGACATTATATTTTAATCCCGAGCTTCCCCCAAAAAAATAATAAATTAAAAACAAATTTCTAATGCGCTCGGTTTCAGTTCTTTTCCCAACCCGAGCTCATTTAGGCCCAATTCTGACCCGACAAGTCATTACTCTATTTACTTGGCTAAGCACCATTGCATGTGTTTAATTTTCATTGGCTTAACGTTCCTCTTACTAGATAAAAGCATAGCCAAGTAAATTTGGCTCATTTTCATCCAAGTAAAACATATCAAAAACATCAAAGCTCATTTCTCTCTCTTGCTTCTCACCACATGGCCAGCCCCTCCCCCACCAGCTTTGTGGTGTTTTCCGGCCACTTTTCGGCCACTCTCCAATCCCCAAACAACCTCCCTTCATTGGCTACCATTTTTCATCATCAAAACCACCAAATATTATCTCCATCTCTACTTATTTCAAGCTCAAAGTAAGTGACTTCAATCTTGTTCTTTGAATTTTTGGTTTTTACTTCTTGTTTTGGTTATTTTGATGATGGATCATGTTATTTTTATTGAATTAAGAATCATCTTGGTGATGGATCATGGTGCAGTTGAAGTTGGATGATGCTAGGGTTAGGGTTTTCTCTTAATTATGCAAGCTTCATGTTTAAGTGTTGGATTTTGATTGTTTTAAATGAGATTTTGTGATCTTTGGCATTGGTAATAAATATCAAAATTTTTATGCTGGTTTATATATGTTAAAGAGTGGTTTTAATGGGTGGTTATGTCAAGAAAAGCTTACAAGTAAGTGCTATTATGCAATAAACAGACCCAAAATAGGGGTGATTTTAGGATTAAATTGGTACTGTTTGGCACATCCAAAATTCATGATTTTTGGTGTGAAGATGCTTCAATGAGTTAGCTTTCAATAGGCTCTATAATTACTTAATTTTGAGTTGTGTGGACAAAGTTATGACCAATTTACTCAAGACTATGCAGAATACATTGAAACTGAAAACTGAACTGGAACAGTAACTTTACGGAAAAACTGGTATTGATTGGGTCACTGAAAAATTGTGATTTTTTCTGTGTGGATAGATCAATGAGTTATCTTTCAAATGCCTTTTGAATCGCCTTAATCCGAGTTCTGTGGAAAAAGTTATAGTCGTTTTGCTACGACTACGCAGATTGAACTGAAACTATACACGTCTGTGTTCTACCCTAAGTTTAAGGACTTTACTATGTGAATCATGCTTTGTTCCCTAAATGAAAGTTTTAGTGGACATTATGAGCTTTTCATCTTGGGGTTTTACATCTTATTTGAAGGTCATGAGTGAAAGATATGGATTTTCTAATGTAGACCATCAAACTGTAACATGAGTGAATATAGAACTTTGTGACATTTGGAAATATTTTTAGAAGTTTCTATATAATTATGGGTATTACAAGGGAATTACAAAGTGTAGTGAGTTCAATAAGTTTGATTATGTATAGAAACTTTCTTGGGTTTGAAAACCAAGTTAAGTGAGTATGAAACTGAAATTTGGAAAGTGAGCAAAGTAATAACTCAAAATTAGTGTCCTTTGGACCAAGTTAGGGTGTTATATGAGCTTTTATGAACCTCACAACACCCCTTATAGCATCCATTTCAGAAGTATTAACCATTTGATTATCCATTTCAGAAATATCAGAAACCCATATTTTATTTATATCAATTAAAATCTTTTCATTATCACCTCAATCATTTCCATTTGGCCTATTTTGCTTCAATTTATTGTATTTCAAGTTTAATAACCCTAACTGATTTAAATCAGTTCATTTTGGTTTAACTTGTCTTATATTGAGTTAAAATCAGTTTATTGTATTGAAATGCACAAGTTATGTATCTCATTTCATTACTCAATTTCAGTTACACATACTTTTACCTACTCAATTACGCGAGTAAGGATTATTTACTGACTACACATACTTATAATAACATTTATGAAACAGAGTTGAGGCCTAGTTATCGTTCCCCATTTTGCATAAGTGTTATCAAGTCAGAATATAGTTATCAAGTCAGAATATATTTATCAAGTCAGATGACATTTATGAAACAACTGACTTGTATCAAGTCAGATGACATTTTTAAAGACTCAAGGTATGTGCATTGTCTGTATCCTTAGAAATCAGAGTGTATTTATCAACGTTATCATGTTTTGGTAAGTACATCAATGAATCAGTTTACACAGTGATTTATCAGTTAATTAGTGACCCCGTCAGTTATCAGTTACACGGCATTGTCCTTCAGTTACCCGCGCGGCTTCAGGCCATGTCCCTCGGTCGGCTTGGCAAGTGTACACCTATTCATAGATCGTAACAGTATCAAGGGGTTCACTATCAGATAATAATTAGTAATGCAGTTTTACATTTATCTCATTCACTGTTTTTAACTTAAAATAAATTGCAAAGCAGGCCCAACTAGTGTTCAATGATCATTTAACAATTCAGAAATGCATGTATTGAGTTTCGACTCATAGTTCGAAATATTTTTCATATTTTGTTTTAGGCAAATGCTCAGAGTATTACCCTCATGCCAGCGAAACAATTGAAGAGAATAAGTGAAGAAGGGAAATCCGGATGGATCAGAAGTAATATCATATATGCATACCTTAAAGTTGTATTTTGAATTCTTCTGTGGATGAAGATGTAGACTGCATGGTGAATTATCTTACTATGGTTTATAAACCCTTCATTTGTTAACACATTATGTGAGTGTATATGTTTGAGGTTATGCTTAGCTATGTTATTTACAACACTCATGTTTCAAGCCTTGTCCTTTTGGACAGCGTTAATGCCCTTATTATTGGGTTGTCTAAATTTTAATCAAGGGATTTTTTTTTTAAGAAGAATATAAACAGTGAAACATGGTTAATTTGGAGCGTTACAAATTTGGTATCAGAGATAGGTTGAGATTTTCTTTGTGGGATATGGATTATGGAGTTAAGATACTGAGAAAGTTGATTAGTGAAAAATGAAGATTATTATGATATCATTGGAGATTTGTGACAATAATAATGTCTGCTTATCTCATACATATTCTACTCATATATAGTTTGATCTCAAGCAGCAGATTCAATGGAGATTTTGAATAACAAGTTGAAGGTGCTCCAATGCATTTAAGTATGTATGATCATATAAGCCACCCATCTGAATGGTATGCCATCCTTCTACCTAGAATTGTTTATTTTTGGGATGTAAACTCTTGTACTCTGGGCGTGTAGCCCGTATGATTGTAGTCTCCGACGTGTAGCCATTGAGCTTGATTTGGTGTCCTTTTATACTTCTATTCAATGCAGATGATGTGATGTAAGGCTTTAAGCCTGGGAATTAGCCAGTTTGCAGGCGAAATTCTGTCCGTTTTGCCCCAAAAATTTCAGAATCATTAACACTCGTAGCCCTAGGGTTGGGGGTTGTTACAAATGTGTCCTATGAAGGGCCATTGACTCATTTTGAGGTTAAATGCATAGGAAAAATCAAGTATGGGCAGATTACATAAGTTCAATCAACTTGGCAGTTTTGATCAGTGCACAAGGACCGATCTTGAAATAACTTTTATCTATGATTACCATGATTTATGCAAGGATTTTCCATCCTGACTTTAAGTTTAAGGAGATATCTTTCATATGAAACAAGTTTCAAGTGGATTAGAGGTCATTTGGTCATTCAAAACTATTAGACAAGTCAAAGTCTGCAAAGTTAGCAGAATTCTAATGCACAAGGTCTGAGTTTAGTCCACTTGCAACTTATACATTCCATAAAATAGAGATGTTTTAGTTATTCTATATCAAAGTTCAGAAAGTAAGCTTTCCAATGACCCATGTTGTAGCACATTTGGAGACCAGTGGTCAAGAAAATTCAGCCTAGAAGTCTAATGGTACAGACTATTCAAGTCAGTGGATACCTACAACTTTGAGCTTATGCTTCCTCATCATATGGGTGTCATTTTATATGTTTCTTCATTGATTGCAGATGTTTGCTTTTGTAACTCAAGAATTTCATCTAAGTGAGCTATATGGGGTTCTTGATATAGTATCCCCTGAATTGTCGGATTTTAGAGAGGCATTTTTGCTTCAATCCATTGCAATTCAAGACTTGCTTAAATTGCCCAAATTGTTGCAAGCAGTCCATTGATTCCACCTCCATTTGTGAAGTAGACATTACTCTTGACAATATTTCACTGCGCCTTCTGGTAACATACCCACTACCATTGTCCTTGTTGGATTATCAACTATTGGATGCTACTTACTTTGACCAAGGGCTTCATCTTTTTGTTCTTATAGCATCTCCCCATCCAGTTGCATCGTCATTCACTCTCATCAGTTCTGGTAACCTTTTTCAAGCCCAATCACTGCTAGTAGCTGGTTTATGATTGGGTTGCACCCATGTCGATAGATGATAATTTTGTAGCACGCCTAAACAGAAGGTGGATCTTAGCCACACTTTGTATAAAAATTGGTTATTATCAAACTTGTGGAATCTATTGCTAAGGGGAAACGCATCTCTACCCTTTTTGGTTGATTCAATCTCAATTTCCTATTGAAGATCACTTGCATAAAGCTTAAGTTGGACAATCAAAATCTTTATCATGTATTTGGACTGCATCAGTGAGAAATTTTGATGGGTTACTGCCTCTTAGAAAAATGTCTTTAGCTGATTCAGACTAAAGAACTCTAGAGTGCAAAGTATGACCAAGTGGAACCTGAAAAATAGATTCGAAGAATGGAGAAAGTTATCACTGTAATAGAGATTCTAGGGGATAAAAAGGTGAACATTGCAACATTTTATCTAGCTGGTGAAACCGATATTTAGTGGAGCATTGTTAAGAATAGGCTCTTAGGGCCTGACTTCACTTCGAGTCGATTTCTAAAAGAACTAACCACAACACTCCAGATTGCTAAGTGAGAATTGACAAATAAACATGGTGCGGTAGCCCAGAGCACCTCATCGCTGCCTGTTCTTGAAAACTGAAGGCTGTAGATGAGGGCTCTCACTTTCAAGGCCCACAGTTATAGGAAAGACTTATGTGTTGAGTAAGAAGGAAGCTGTCACCTCTGGTGCAGTAGTTAGTGAAGTTCTCTTTTAATTTTGAAGCCATTTTATGTATTGATTGATTCAGTTACCACTCGTTCATTTCTATTCATATGATCTGACATGCAAGTGAACCTTAAGAATAAGAAGACAGAAATCAATTATGGACTTAAGTTATTCAATGACTCTAGAGTTGAGTGTTCTATCTCTCATAATTTATTTCAATTATTGGTGGGATAGTTTCCCCTGAAATTCTGATTCAATTTGACTTGTCAGACTTTGATATCATTTTGGAAATGATCTGGTTGTGTACTTATGGCGTCAAGATAGATTATGATGACTCTAAGGTTATTTCAAGAGATGAACAAGAGAGAGAAATATGTTTTATGATCAAAGAGAGAAAAACCTTGTCCTTTAAATTCTGTTATGAAACCAAGTGAGCTCTTATGTCAAGGATATATTGTGCATTGGTGTTATGCTATTAACATTCAACCTAAGGAAGAAAAAGCAGAAGACATCCCTATAGTTTGTAAGTTTAGAGAAGTTTTCCGGAAAAGTTACCGGGACTGCTCCTCCAAGAGAAATTGATTATGAGATTGAATTCATCCCTGGTGCCTAATCTATCTCAAAAATCTCATATCGTATGACCCCAACTGAGCTTAAGGAATTATAGATTCAACTAGATGAGCTGTTACAGATGGGCTTTATTAGGCTAAGTGTATCACCATGGGGGTGCCCCAGTGTTGATTGTAAAGAACAAGAATGGAACCTTGAGGTTATGTATTGATTTCAAAGACCTGAATAAGATCACCATCAAAACTACATACCCATTGCCCCAAGTACATGACTTATTTGATCAACTGCAGGGAGCAGGAGTTTGATCTAAGATTGATTTGAGGTCAAGGTACCATCAACTTAGTATTATATCTAAATACATTACAAAAACTACACTATGGACCATGTATGGATTATGATGAATTCGCTGTGATGCCTTTTGGCCTAATCAATGGCCCCGCGGCCTTTACGAATCTTATGAATAGAGTTTCAAACCATATCTAGACAAGTTATGGTGGTGTAAATAAAAGATGTCTTGAAATACTCCAAGGATAAAGATGAGCATACTATTCATTCGAGGACAGTGTTATAGACCTTAAGGGAGCATCAATTACATAGCAAATACAAGAAGCATGAGTATTGTTAGAAGCAATGGTATTTTTGGAACATCTGGTCTCAAAGGAAGAGCTTAAGGTTGATTTGCAAAAGGGTGAAAGAAGTTACCAAGTGCTCCAGACCCATCAATGCACTGAGATTAGAAACCATCTGAGTTAGTTAGGAATTATCGAGTTCAGAAAGAATTTGACAAATATTGTCCTCCCTGACCAATTTGTTGAAGAAAGGTATAAAGTTAGCAAGAAGATTAAACTGGTGGCTTATGCCTCCCAACAACTCAAGCCTCATGAGAATGATTACCTAACCATGATATGGAGTTAGCAGCTACAGTTTTTGCAGTGAAAATTTGGAGACATTACTTATATAGAGCACAATGTAAAATCAATACTGATCATCAAAGGTTGAAGTACATCTTCTCTCAAAAGAGGCTCAGTCTACATGAAACATCAGTTATGACAGATCCAATGTCAATCAAGAAAGAGAAATATTGTGGCATGTACCCTGAATAGGAAGGCACAACATACCTTGAACACTGTAATAACTACTTAACTGGATCTCGTGAGAGAACTTGAAGACTTGGACATTTAATTAGTGTCGCACAGAAAGGCGAATGTTCAAATGCCAACACTTACCTTAGAGTGAATCAGGATGATGATCATGAGCTCTAAAAAAATAAAGCAAAACTTCAAGAAAGGGATTCAATTTCAATGGACCTTATCATAGAATTCCTTTAGATACAGTGCCTGATAGAGATCAGAGGTTTCAACCCTGTTTTAATAAACACTTCAAAGAGCCTTTGGAACTAGATTGAACTTTAGCAGTTCTTATCATCCTGAAACGGATGGGCAAGCATCTAAAAATATCAATGGATCCAACTCTTATGAGTTGGAGCCTATAGTACTTCATGACCTACGACCAACATTTGCATTTGAAGAAAGTATGAAACTTTCAGTGGTCAACATTGTGATAGTACGAGTAGAGAATCCTACATGAAACATCAGGATAACTGACGGCCAACATTGACAACAAAATCATCTTTTGAGTCATCAAGGTCTTCTTCAGCATTCAATAAGGTAGCATATCTCAGAAGACTCTTGAAAGCATACCATTGGAACCGATAGAAAAGCTATGTTGATAAAAGAAGGAGATTCCTGGAATTTCTAGTATATGACAAACTTTTCAAAAAGTCTCACCAACGAAGGGTATAAGGAGGTTGCACTGCGATCTAAATTGAAGCCAAGATCTTTTGGACCATATCAGTTCATTGAAAGGTTGAATTTCACAACTTGTCTACCAGATCTGCATATATAACTCAAACATGTACATAACATGTTCTGTGTTCCTTACCTCACCACTCAGGTAGTATATTTCAGATCCTGACCATGCTGTCATAATCAAATCCATTGCAGTCATTGAGAGTCTTGTGTTTCAAGAGCATCCAATTCAGATATTGGATCACAGGATTAAGAAGTTAAGTATCAAGCAGATACTTTAAATCAAATTGCTTTCGGCAAATCATACTTCCCCATAAACTACTTGAAAAACTGAGGATCAAGTGAAAGTCACGTACCCATATTTATTTGAGATAACCTTGCATCTGTTGGTAAAGTTCATAAGTTTCGAGGACGAAACTCTTTAAGGGGGGAAGGCTGTAATAGCCCGACCCTAAATCATATTTATTTATTTAATTAAGCCATGTTATTCATTTTTCACATTTATTTATCTCATTGAATCATCCCAATTGAAAAAATTCATTTCGGACTCCACTTTGCAATTCGAGTTTCATTTACCGGATAATTTCGGAAAAAATTGATAGTAAGCCTCAATATTTATGATTTAAAAGATTAAATTATTTTTCATGACATTACATTTTAATCCCGAGCTTCCCCAAAAAAAAAATAAATTAAAAAAATTTTTCAATGCGCTCGGTTTCAATTCTTTCCCCAACCCGAGCTCATTTAGGCCCAATTCCGACCCGACAAGTCATTACTCCATTTACTTGGCTAAGCACCATTGCATGTGTTTAATTTTCATTGGCTTAAGGTTCCTCTTGCTAGATAAAAGCATAGCCAAGCAAATTTGGCTTATTTTCATCCAAGTAAAACATATCAAAAACATCAAAGCTCATTTCTCTCTCTTGCTTCCACCACATGGCCAGCCCCTCTCCCGCCAGCTTTGTGGTGTTTTCTGGCCACTTTTCGGCCACTCTCCGGCAAGGATTTCAATCCCCAAACAACCTCCCTTCATTAGCTACCATTTTCATCCTCAAAACCACCAAATATCATCTCCATATCTACTTATTTCAAACTCAAAGTAAGTGACTTCAATCTTGTTCTTTGAATTTTTGGTTCTTGCTTCTTGTTTTGGTTATTTTGATAATGGATCATGTTATTTTTATTGAATTAGGAATCATCTTGGTGATGGATCATGGTGGAGTTGAAGTTGGATGATGCTAGGGTTTTCTCTTAATCATGCAAGCTTCATGTTTAAGTGTTGGATTTTGATTGTTTTAAATGAGATTTTGTGATCTTTGGCATTGGTAATGAATATCAAAATGTTTATGCTGATTTATATATGTTAATGGGTGGTTATGTCAAGAAAAGCTTACAAGTAAGTGCTATTATGCAATAAACAGATCCAAAATAGGGGTGACTTTAGGATTAAACTGGTACTGTTTGGCACATCTAAAATTCATGATTTTTGGTTTAAAGATACTTCAATGCGTTAGCTTTCAATAGGCTCTAGAATTACTCAATTTCAAGTTGTGTGGACAAAGTTATGACCAATTTACTCTAGACTATGCAGAATATATTGAAACTGAGAACTGAACGAGAACAGTAATTTTACGGAAAAATTAGTATTGATTGGGTCATTGAAAAATTGTGATTTTTGCTGTGTGGATAAATCAATGAGTTATCTTTCAAATGCCTTTTGAATCGCCTTAATCCGAATTCTGTGGAAAAAGTTATAGTCATTTTACTACGACTGCGCAGATTGAACTGAAACTGTACACATCCGTGTTCTACCCTAAGTTTAGGGACCTTACTATGTGAATCATGCTTTGTTCCCTGAATGAAAGTTTTAGTGGATATTATGAGCTTTTCATCTTGGGGTTTTACATCTTATTTGGAGGTCAGGAGTGAAAGATATAGATTTTTTAATGCAGACCATCAAACTGTAATATGAGTGAATATAGAACTTTGTGACATTTGGAAATATTTTCAGAAGTTTCTATATAATTATGGGTATTACAAGAGAATTAAAAAGTGTATGAGTTCAACAATTTTGATTATGTACAGAAACTTTCTTGGGTTTGAAAACCGAGTTAAGTGAGTGTGAAACTGAAATTTGGGAAGTGAGCAGAGTAATAACTCAAAATCAGTGTCCTTTAGACCAAGTTAGGGTGTTATATGAGCTTTTATGAACCTCACAACACCCCTTATAGCATTCATTTCAGAAGCATTAACCATTTGATTATCCATTTCAGAAATATCAGAAACCCATATTTTATTTATATCAATTAAAATCTTTTCATTATCACCTCAATCATTTCCATTTGGCCTATTTTGCTTCAATTTACTGTATTTCAAGTTCAATAACCCTAACTGATTTAAATCAGTTCATTTTGGTTTAACTTGTCTTATATTGAGTTAAAATCAGTTTATTGTATTGAAATGCACAAGTTATGTATCTCATTTCATTACTCAATTTCAGTTACACATACTTTTACCTACTCAATTATGCGAGTAAGGATCATTTACTGACTACACATACTTACAATGACATTTATGAAATAAGTTGAGGCCTAGTTATCATTCTCCATTTTGCATAAGTGTTATCAAGTCAGAATATATTTATCAAGTCAGATGACATTTATGAAACAGTTGACTTGTATCAAGTCAGATGACATTTTTAAAGACTCAAGGTACGTGCATTGTCTGTATCCTTAGAAATCAGAGTGTATTTATCAACGTTATCATGTTTTGGTAAGTACATCAATGAATCAGTTTACACAGTGATTTATCAGTTAATTAGTGACCCCGTCAGTTATCAGTTACACGGCATTGTCCTTCAGTTATCCGCGCGGCTTCAGGCCAGGTCCCTCGGTCGGCTTGGCAAGTGTACACCTATTCATATATCGTAACAGTATCAAGGGGTTCACTATAAGATAATAATTAGCAATGCAGTTTTACATTTATCTCATTCACTGTTTTTAACTTAAAATGAATTGCAAAGCGGGCCCAACCAGTGTTCAATGATCATTTAACAATTCAGGAATGCATGTATTGAGCTTCGACTCATAGTTCGAAATGTTTTTCATGTTTTGTTTTAGGCAAATGCTCAGAGTATTGCCCTCATGTCAGCAAACAATTGAAGAGAATAAGTGAAGAAGGAAAATCCAGATGGATCAGAAGTAATACTGTATGTGCATACCTTAAAGTTATATTTTGAATTCTTCTGTGGATGAAGATGTAGACTGCATGGTGAATTATCTTACTATGGTTTATAAACCATTCATTTGTTAACACATGATGTGAGTGTATATATTTAAAGTTATGCTTAGCTATGTTATTTACAACACTCATATTTCAACCCTTGTCCTTTTGGATGGCGGTAATACCCCTATCATTGGGTTGTCTAGATTTTAATCAAGGGATTGTTTTTTCAAGAAGAATATAAACAGTGAAACATGGTTAATTTGGGGCGTTACAGCTGGCGGCCTCTAACCGGCCACCGTCGATTCGCACCTGCAGCCCCGATGGCCTCCAGCCCGCCACCTTCTGTCCGGCCACTCGCCTCCCTTTCATCTCTCTCTCTCTCTCTCTTGCTCTCAGCGTCGCTCATATCTCCTCTCAGCAACTTACGCGTTTCTCTCTCCTCCCTTATCTCCCATCTCAGCGTCGCTCTCTCTCTCTCTCTCTCTGTACGTCCAACAACCCAGCCAAATGCCGTCTCCTGCAACCACCAGAAACCATCATTCTGTCCGGCCACTCGCCTCTCTCTCTTTTTCTCTCTCTCTCTCTCCCCCCCAATTGGTGCTTTGTCCCGAATCTCTTGATTGCAGCTGATTGTGGAATGCTTGGATTGCATCTTGGTAGCTAATAATTTAAGATTAAACTTAATGTTTATAGGTTGAATGTTGTGAGTTTTGTTATGTCATAGTTTGGTGATGTAGATCAATGACCATGAAATTTGAAAGTTGGGTTAAATATTTGATGGTTGAGTGCTTCGCATTGTAGCTTGGTAAATATTGTTAATCAATTCCACTGTTTGTACTTGTCCCTGACAATTGTAGAGAGAGAGAGAGAGAGAGAGAGAGAGAGAGAGAAGAAGAAGAAGAAGAAGAAGAAAGAGAGGCGAGTGACCGGATTGAAGGATGGTTTCTGGTGGTTACAGGAGACGACGTCTAGCTGGGTTGCTGGGCATACAGAGAGACAGAGAGATAGCAATGCTGAGAGAAGAAATGAGGGAGGAGAGAGAAATGGGTAAGTTGCCAAGAGGAGAGACGAGCGACGCTGAGAGAGACAGAGAGATGAAAGGGAGGCGAGTGGCCGGACAGAGCCGGCTGGAGGCCGTCGGGGCTGCAGCGCGAAGCGACGGTGGCTGGCTAGAGGCCGTCGACGGTAGACTTCTTTCCGGCAGGAGGAGGAGAGAGAGTAACGCTGAGCGAGAGAGAGAGAGAAAGAGGAACACGAGAGGTTGTGGAGAGAGAAAGGGAGGCGTGAGGAGAGAGAATGAGTTTTAACAGATCTGGTTTGAGAAGGTTGAACCGCTCCCCTCTTTATTTTATTTTTCTTTTTTTGAATGTTTAAAAAGTGCCTTTTAATTCAAGCCCTTAGATAAAGACTGAGGGTCTGTTCTTTTCGTAGGTCAATTGCAATTTACTAACCTCAAACCACTTTAATCTACTTCAACCTATTTCAACATACTTCAACCCACTTGAAAAAAAAATACCAACTTCAATCTATCTCAACCTACTTCAACTCACTTCAACTAACTTCAACCCACCCCTTCATAGTTTTAATAATTTATAAAGTATCATGTGAGATTTAATAAATCTTGCACCAAAAAGTTCACTATACTAATTTTTTGTAAATTATCGTACTTTGAAATTGTTTTATTTTTATATTTTTGTATTTTTTTTAGTTTTTTATTTTTAAATTTTTAAATTTTAATTTTTTGTATTTAAATTTAAATTTTTTGTATTTTTTATTGTTTATTTTATTTTTTATTTTTTATTTTTTATTTTTGATTTTTTTATTATTTTATTTTATTTTAAATTTCTTGTATTTAATTTTTAATTTTTGATTTTTAGTTTTTAAATTTTATTTTTAATTTTTTGTATTTAATTTCTTTAATTTCTTTAATTTTTAAATTTTTAAATTTTAAATTTTAAATTTTAAATTTTTTAACTTTTCATTTTCTAATTTTTAATTTTTATTTTTGTATTTTTTAATTTTTTGTATTTATTTTTTATTTTTTTATCTTTTTAGTTTTATTCCAAACAAAAGCTACAGAAAATTCCAAAAAAAATAAAAAATAAAAAATAAAAATAAAAAAAATAAAAAATAAAAAATTAAAAAATTAAAAAAATAAAAAATAAAAAATAAAAAAATAAAAATAAAAAACAAAAAAATGAAAAATAAAAAATAAAAAATAAACAAAATAAACAAAAATTTCACAAAATTTCGATAACTTCATAAATTATCACACATTAATTACATTCTCATTATTTTAACCCACTTCAACCCACTACATAAAAAATATACCAACTTCAACCCACTTCAACCTACATCAACCCACTTCAACCTACTCCAATCTATTTCAATCCACCTCAAAAAAAAAATATCAATTTCAACCCATCTTAACCCACTTCAACTTATTTCAACCTATTTCACCCTTTTACCCACCCTATTTATCCACGAAAAGAACAGGCCCTGAATGGTGAGGATCTAAGGTGCTCACCTAAAGAGTGATACTTATCTAAAGAGAGGTGCTTACTTGAATCCTCCCCCCCCCACACACATGTACTTACTATATGTTTTGTCATTTTATTTTGTTTTTGTTTGAATTCATCTACAATTGTTGTTTAATTCTCATAACAATTCTCTATCCATGCTTTTGTATTTTAAATGTCTTTTTTCATATTTGCTTTCTCAATCATGATTAATTGAAATCAAGTTTGTATTGAAGTTATTTGTTCTCCATAGAAAATTGTGACTCAAACATATGACAAACATTAAACTTATAGTGGGATTTAAAGACATAAATTTTAAATAGGCTCGTGCAAAGCACAGGTTTAAAACTAGTATAAATTAAATATTAAACAATTAGCCAATTAGGTAAACTTAATTCATTATTCGTGTTGGTTGTGAAATATCAATTAATTAATTAGGAATACATTAATTAAAAACTAATTAATCGGCTATAATGATACGTGAAATCTTTGTGAAAACAATCATTCTAAAACTAAAAATAGGGAGATTTTTAATTAAAAATTAAAAAGAACTAATTATAACGAGGAGGTATACATAAGGGTATTTTTTTTGTCATGGTAAGTAATTAAATATAATTTGTCTCACCCAAAAGGCTCCCTGAAGCTACTTGTTTCTTACCTGTACAAAATAGTAACAAAAAGGGGAATATAGAATAAAAAAAAAAAGGGGGTTACCAACGCATCGTCCCATTAAAATCCACATTTCACACAAGGAAAGCGAATCCGGATCCCATTAGCTGCATGGACGGGCAGCACATGATGACATAATATTTTGCACTGTGTAGGCAAGGCTTGGCAATGGCACCTACGAGGCTGGGCCCAGTCTGATTTTGGGCCACCACAACCCCTAAGAAGCCCAAGAAAGGGCCGAAAGGAAACATTGGTCCCAACTCCCAAGTGAATGCTCCACAGAAGTCACTAGGCGGAGCCAGAGATCCGCCGGAGGCTCCTGTTTCTGACTCGTAGCTCTCCTCTCTCTCTCTTCCCCTCTCTCTGTGTGTGTGTCGAAGGAAGGAAGAAAGAAGATGGTGGTCAGGACGGCGATGAGGATGATGACAGCGAAGAAACCGAAGCCGAAGATGAAGCCAACGGAGCTCAAAACCCAGCCAGAGCAGACTCAGACTATCACTCGTGCCATCTTCGACATTGTCAGGGACCATGGTCCTCTCACCATCGCCCAGACCTGGGAACGAATCCAGGTCTCTCTCTCTCTCTCTCTTCAATTTTTTGTTGTTGCACGCTGATTACGATTGATGATTTTGGAGAAAGTGACGTTTTCTGATTATAGTGAACTATCAATTCTTCTATTCGGAAGTCTCAAACTACTCTCTAGTTGCTACGCATAGTTTTCGATCATGTTTGGGGTTCGCCTTGAAGCCTGCCAGTTCTTAGTAAATTCTTCGGTATCGGCTATCTTAGAGGCATTAGTTTATTCTTAATAGCACGACGGGAATCAGTGTGGGGTTTATGTTGATGTAGTTAAATGGTCTGTTGATTTATTTATATATCCAAGTGATATTTATGTTGATTTAGTTAAATGGTCTGTTGTGGATATTGTCTTTCATCTGTCTCCCAGTTTGATCAAGTTCCAGGCTGTGGCCTTCAGTTCCAACACCTATTTTGGGTGAATGATGGGCGTCTGCCTGGGCTTCCCAGATTCTTGTCTAGATAGTGAAGAAGCTGATCGA
Organism: Carnegiea gigantea; assembly: GCA_029747015.1. Lineage (NCBI taxonomy): Eukaryota > Viridiplantae > Streptophyta > Magnoliopsida > Caryophyllales > Cactaceae > Carnegiea > Carnegiea gigantea. Next base: position 22,453 of record JAKOGI010002957.1, on the reverse strand, counting down.
GTGAAATAGTTATTTACCATTGCATCAGGGCTTATGAGATCGTAGCTATTGTATGTCAGTCAGTAACAGTGCACTCCTGAGCTATGTCCGTGAGTAAGATTGAGTTTCAGTCTTTAGCTGTGTGCTCAAACCTTCTGAACTCTCAGCACTAGTAAAATATGACTTGAGAATAAGCTACATGGTGCTTCTTTAGTTTGTTGTCGTTTTTGTTGAATTGTGTGCATCACCTAACAGATTTCTGACTTGTCCTGTTTCAGGAAGTTGGCTTGAAGGAACTGACCAGCAAAACACACATGAAAACGGTTATGAGGTGGATGAGGGAGAGACAGAAACTTACGCTGGTATGCAACCATGTTGGCACTCAGAAGCAATTTCTTTACACCACCTGGTTCACCAAGCCAAGTGTCAAACCAGTGAAACCGGCAAGTTATGCTTCAAAGTTTGTGGGAGGGAGAGACAGAAACTTGGATTGATTTGCATCCATTTTAGATTTTGTAAACAACCTGTGTTCCTGTTTCACGAAGCGAAGTCCTAAGTGTAAAACCGTCAAGAGTGCTTCATCAAGTCAGTAGAAGAAAGAATCAAATGTTTATTGCTCGACATTGGAATCAGAACTAATAAGCTTTCCTGTCGCTTGCTGCTTAGGTGCTGAAATTAGTCTGGTGGCCTGAGTGATGCCCAAATCATACACCAGGTTGAAGCAAGTTACATAGGCCCGCTAACCTGACAACCTGTCTGGTTTTTCATCTGGGGTTGGGCCAACAAGCTGTCTGCTTGGTAGTCGTTATATGAACTGTCTAGTGGATCGTAGCCTTGGAAGTTGGATCTTTTGTGGAACGAACTCTTGTCTGCTGGAGGTAGCAGGAGGGTTCTTGGAGGCTGCGGAGATGTCAATAGGTTAATTGTCGTGAGTCTTGCAGAAGTAAGGTATTTGAATTCCAGCAGTTTTGATAACCTCTGTCATTTATTCATTGCCACTGAAGTTGGTTCAAATTCCTGGTAAATCGTGGACACCTGAATGAGGGGTGAGTAGGTATCACTCACTGTATGTTTCAGTGTTTCACTGTATCAGCCAGTCCAAGTGGTTGGCCTTTTTGGTTCGCTGAAGGCTTGTTTCAGTTAGTTGCTACGTATTACCGAATTGTACCAGCCAATTTTATTGGTTGATGTTACTATTTATTTAAAATTTTCGATAAAATTAGCTATTTCAGTGTTAAAATTCACACTGGGAGGTGGTGGTGGTGTTGTTGTAGTGTTAAAATCCATAGTTCTTGGAAACAAGTTGTCTTGCGAGGCGGGTAAACTTTGACGACTTTTGAATATACTTGTATATTTTTTGCCTTTAAAACTACCCAAAATAAAAAGTTCTCTCAAATCATTATCCGTTCAGGGTTTTTTCCCACCCTAAAATGCTACTAGAGGGGAAAAGGTCGTCACCAAATACAATATATTTTTATGATCAAATAACTAATTTGGATCATTTAGATTTGGTGTTTCTGATTGTAAAGATATGGTCGCCTATGAACGGATCTTTTTAAGTTGTGTTAAAGTACAGTCTATGATAAATATTGTTGTTGTTGATAAGCTAATTTATACTATCTAAATGGTTGTTTCATGCTGATAAACTATTTAAAACTCATTGTTTAATATCGCCCCCAAGTCCTATCATTAGTGCTAACACCTTGGAATACATCAAAAAACATATTTGACCTTGATGCATCCTTAAAGAGCTTATTGATTATTAAGTTTGATACACAGATTCGTATGAATGTTGGATCTGATCTCCCCATACTTTCATATATATGTGGAGGATATGGACATTGACATGTTATATATATATATATATATATATATATATATATATATATATATATATATGCACATACATTCGTGTATTTCTAAATATTAAAAGAAACTATAGAATCTATGGTCACTTTAAAAACATCAATTGTTGTATGTGATGGTGTCAAAAAAAATATTTTCACGGGATCAATTTCTTTTAAATTTGGTTGTTTTAAACTTTTTATGGCATTCATTGCTCCTTAATATTAGTTTGTAAATTTCAAAATAGCGTTTACCCGTTTTATACGAACTTATAGAAACTATAAAACTGAGGAGCACAGCGGTTTCCTGCATTTCTCCTCTGATTGTGTTCCATAAAAATTCGTTTCAACTTGGCAGTGGTGTCTCCTTCAGAAGAGCGAAAGCAGCAGAGAGAAACCAACAATGGTGAAGGCAGTGGTGGGGGACGAATCCCGCCTCCAATTAGCCGAAGACCGCCTCGCCCAATCTGCTGTCTCGTCTCAGGTCATCTTTCCTTCCTCTCTTCTACTCTCCTTCCCCAATAATCCTCAAATTCGCCCCTGAATTCTCGTTTGGGTGATATTGAGCAGGTTGGATTGGTGATAGGCAAGCTAAGTTCGAAATTGGATCGAGGGTTTATCTTCGATTTGGTGCCCACTCCGCCTAATGATGCCGGGGAGCCGCCATGTTCAATCATCGAACCTGTCAAGGAGGACAACAAGAAGAAGGGATCATCCAAGCCCAAATCCACTGCGGATTCTTCTTCTCTCTCCATTGACAAAGATTGGGTCGCCGAGCATGCTCGTCAGGTATTCTCTCTCTCTCTCTCTCTCTCTCTCTCTTAATTCTTAATGTGGCTGGGAGTTACTGCAACTCCCCAGTTTGGGTTGACATTTTTTGATTTTTTGAGTAGCGTTGATTGAGTTACAATTAGTGGATATTTGCTTATTGCAAGCTTGAATATGTTGCTTTTTGTTTGCATCGTGTAATGGTTTCGTATCATTGTAATTAAACTTGAATTTGGCATGAAATAGTTACGCAATTGTTCGCTGATGCCATCATGGAATGCTGCTTATCTTGGCAACTCAAGTTTTTGTTAATGTCTATTTAACATCACTGTTCTAGGAGGAGATTTAAAATTTTTAGAATTTGAACTAGGCTAAGCTCGGGGTGACATTATTTTCGCAACTCAAATAAGTGAGTCCTGTAATTAAAACAAAAAATGGCTGATTTTGAGCATGCTCTTTGGCTGATTTTCGCTTCAATGGGGCTTAATGTCTGAAGATGGTTAAAAATAATATGAGCTTGCTCTTACTCCTTGTGTCTAATAAAATGTCAATATTTTTAGGTCTTGCTTACAAAAAAGACTGATATTTCTAAAATAGCAACATTTTACCTTTGACTTCCTATACTGTAATTGTAATGCTTTTGGATAAAGATAATCTTATTTTGAAGGAGTAGGGTTGTTTGGAATGGAACGAGTGTGGCTTATGTGTGTACTATATCAGTTGTTGAAGATTCCCTCCTTATGGGATTTGCACTTTTCAGTGATCTAGTTTGTTTCAAGGCGGTTTCTTTTGTCAAGTGAAAAAAATCTTGGCGTCCAGCTGCACTTTCTCAGAAGGCTATACCCTGAGTTGTGCTTTTGTGTTTTATTTCGGCGATGTGTGAAAACTTATGCAAATCAACAATAGTATCATAGTGAAAATCAGGCAATGGTTGAATATGGAGTAATATATGGATTCTGCATTGAGTATGTTCTTCAACTGATCTCTGATACTTTTGGGAAGACATGGATTATATATACTTGCCCTGGAAGGTGTTGTTAGAAATCTGCACCCCCCACCCCCTAAAAAAAAGGAGAATTGGGCATCTTGAGCAAAAGTTTAGTGAAAAGTAGTGACAAGGAAGTTGGGATAATTTCCTCAATAACATGCGGGTTTTTGCGGGCATAAGCTTTCTAGATAAATCTTGTTGGGATCTCCCCTTAATATTTTTTTTTAAAAAAATTCAATATATATTTCTTTAATATCCAACCTTTCCAGCTACAGGTGGGTCGTTTGATCCCTAATCTGACCTTAAATTCCACATAATGGATGATATGGATCCCATGGTATGTGAGACCTTTTATCTTAAACTTCTGCTGCCAACGGAGCCTCATTATTAGGACTCTGCAATCTGACGGCCACATCTGAAAGATGTTCTAGTGGATTTTATTTGCGTCACTACGTAGAAGATTACTGATATATGCGTTATCTGTCTCCCCACTTCCATTTGGGGGCTTCAAACACTGTTTCCCTATGCAGGTGTCTCGGATGCTGGTAGGTGGCATTAAGGTGGTTGGCATCTATGTGTGGGTCGGTGAAACTGCTTTCAAGAACTCTACTTTAATACTCTGCCAGGTTGGTAAATATTGCTCTTTGGCCCAATTCTTACTGTATCTGGTGGATCATTTGCTGGTTGAATTGTTGAACATGGATATGGGTTTGATCTAATCTAAGTGCCAGGCCTCTTAATTGTTAATTTCTGAACGGAGTTTCCGAAATAAGTTCTTTGCCACAAGAAAAAGATGAAATATATTAAAAAGAGGGGATATATTTTTTTTAAAAAAAGTTTTTTGCCATACGTTTCTTTTTCCTGTAGGGTTCTTTTTTTTTTTTTGGGGGGGGGGGGGGAAGAGGAGGTGGCACGTGTGACTGGGTTGTAAGCGGAACATAGCCAGACCCTAGGATTGAATTACAAAGAGGCTGTTTATGTTGGACCCTAAATTTGAAAGGTGGTGACTGCCTACTTCTTCACAGCATGAAGAGCATGGAGAGATAGGTGAGATATTTCCCATAGCTGAAGTAATTGTCTACGATCCATTTAGCTGTCACAAAGTGGACATGCCATGAATAGGTTCCTTGACTTTAAGTGTGTAAATTGGGACCAAGTTATTGAATGTAATTATGTATTCGTATACAACAGACCAAATTATCAAAGTAGCATTAACACAATTATTACCAATGATATAAAGTACCTATATAGTTAACAAAATTAATAAATTAATTAAAATAAATATTACCACTGTTGTTTCATCTCTAACAATTGTGATTATGAAAGCATCCTTGAATAGACTATGTCAAGTGAAAAATGTTCAGTTTTTAATGTTCTAGTAATGAATACCACTTTTCATGCAAGAACACACTACCAGTCTGCCATTTTAATTACAGAATAAAACCAGACTTGCACATCCCACTATGCAGTGTGCAGCTTTGGCTATGTGAGTAATTTTGTGTTCGCTTTCTTATGTAGTAAAACACATGACAAGATTTTACGTGCCGTACTTGTCACAACCTGGAAAGCTGTGTCCCTTTCTAATCACATGGATATCCATCTCATTGTTGTCTATGTTTTTTGAGGATAGAAAGATCAGGGTGAAATTTTAAGCCATGAAGCATTGTTCCATTCTGTTTTCTTTCATCATTCTATTTTCTTGTTTTATCCAAAATAGTTGAGGATGATGAAGTCATGTAATACATATATTGTAGTTCAGTGCACCGTATTGCACTAATTCATGCTATAGTAAGGTGCTTCAGTTCTATGAAAGCTCCACCACCCTCCTGCTTGCATGTGATTACTACAGTCTCTGTGTGCGTGCGCGTGCGTGCGTGCGTGTGTGTGTGAGAGAGAGAGAGAGAGAGAGAGAGATTGTATTCTTTTGATACACGAAAAGATTTCTTATTAGTTTTTAATTTGTAGACTGTTAAAGGGGTAGCTGATGCAGCTCCTTTATCAGAGAGTGGGTGGGATGAAAGGTTGCTTGTTCACATATCTTACAGCCCTAGAAGGTACTTTACTTCATAGTGATTTCTCTTATTATTTTTGTGTGAAAGATTCTCTTTTAACTGTTAGGCCATTATGTTGGTAATTCTTTTGAGCAGGTGGACTTGTCGAAACTGCTCTTTGGCTTCAAATATAACGTCAAGCAGCCTTCGACCTTGTGATTTCAAAATGGGAAAGGTCTTAAATTCCATTCAAACTTTTAAGACCAGCTACAATTTTGATATAAGGTACATTTGTAGTTTTGTCTGTGATGATTTATGAATGTCAATGCCTGATATCGAATTGCAATTTTTGATTTAAAATCATTGCATTGTGTTTCTTCATTTGACCTTTTGTGCCGTTGTTATCTGCTTCAGCATGAATTATCATTTGTAAAAGCTCGTGATAATTGTTATTGTCTGAGCTTTTAAGGAGCAGTTTTATATACAATATGTATGAGTCAGAGACAAATTATTAGCCTGTCCTCTCTTCTTACACTGGGATCCTTCAGAGTTCCCTTGGGTTAATTCTTCCGTTTATAAGATCGGTCAAGAAGGAGATTGCTCTTTGTTTTACATTTTACTTCCTTAAATCTTAAAACTATCTTGAAAGCTGTGTTCTAGTAGCATGACGAAAATGATTATGACACATAGTGAATTTTAGCATTTATGCTTGGTGCATTTGTACAGCCCATACCTGTGGCTGGAATTCGATTTTCCTGCAGCCCACCTTTAGGTAGGAGGGTTTTCTTGCTGCAGCTGTGGATGTAGCCTAGATCTGCCTCTAACTGGAAGTGAACCCTAGTCTAGGATCAACATGGAGCTTGACTACTCGCTCCTACTTACTTGGCCACTACTGCCAAATAAGTAGTCCGTTTTCTGAAAATGTGCTCTGTTGTGGCTTCATTGTGTAGTACTCTGTGTTTGCTATTTTGTAACCTGTCGCAACAGCCTACATATGCCTATATTCATTCTCAAAGACTTCACTGCTACTAGTCCATGTTACTAGATTGGGGCTTGGTATGTGCTGTCTGATGTGTATTGTCCCAGTTCAGGTCTCTTCGTATGCACTTCTAAAGTGGAAAAGTAGGCATTATTGGCTGTTGTGGTTTCCTGAATCCTATTAGTGCTGCTGTTGTTAGGTTGCCAATTTGTCGCGAAAGTCTCTTGGATGGTAAAACACTGAATGACGTCTTGCAAGATGGAATTTCATTTCACGCTAAGGAGCTAAGAGGCGCAAAAGCTTTAGTTGATGGAAACTTGGTAACTATCGTATTAATTGGTTCTAACCTTTGAGCTTGCAAGTTGTTTGAGTGTTACTTGTGAGATAGTGGTTTCATTATTCATATTTCCATATACATTCTGTTTAAGTGACTACTTTTGTGGATTTTTCTTGCATAACAAATTCAGTCATGAGTAAACTAGGAGGATTATGGTAAATTTAATCAATGATGCTATAATGAATAACACGTTGAAGTTCTATTCATTGAACGATGTTGACAATCAATTAGGACATGGTCAAATGAATAACAGATATACTTTTTAAACATTATCTAAACGTTATATGATGCTTGCATATTCTATGCACATGCTTAAATGTTCTAGGATGAAACTGTTAATGTTGTTTGATTTCATATCCTTGTATGCATCTTCCATTCAAGGATCTGTATGGGAAAAATTGAACCTTGACATTAACCTTGTTGTTGGTAGGTTGATGTTATTGAGGATGAGCCATGCACATCTGATGATGTGCATGAAGTTGAACTGCTTTTACCACTAATGAATGATGCATCACTTGGAGGTACATTAATATTCCTCCCTGGCCTTGATAAACTTGTTGGCATAAAAACTTATATGCTTCTTTTGGTAAAAATTAAATTTTCTGTATGAAGCAAACAGCCAAAAGGAGATTGGTGGTGTTCTGGTCTATTCAGGTTGTGTGTGTTCTTATGCATATTTGTTCTCAAAAGAACCAGTTTCACAAGCTGTGGCTGACATAAAGGTATCCTATAATTTTTCATAATGATTTTTCAACTTGCGGAGTAACTTTCCTGTTATGTTAACTATCTTCAAGGACATATATATATTCCATAGATATTTTATGTTCCTTGTCCTATGGCAATGACTGTATAATTCCTGATGACTGCGATAACTTCTCGGTTCAATGTGGAATAAGTAACTGGTGCTTCAATGTTGATCATGGCTAAGATTCCACATCAGACTATTGCCACCTGCTTGCCAGCAATTACTGAAGTTGCCTTGAATCATGATGTGACATACAGCATTCAACATGTCGGCAGTATCATATAGTTATTAATATTTGGTTGGCTGAAAGACTGCGTCTTTGATGTAGGAAGATATTATCACGAGCTTGAGAAGTAGATTAGATATAATTTCGGATGAGGCCGACAGCGAAACATCAGCTGCTGCTGAAGATGTCACGGAAACTAACAACAAAATCTCTGCCTACCAGATCATCCTACAGCCTTTGAGGTATAATTTATTCCTTCTGTTTTTTCTTTTTTCTTTTGATTTTTAAAAATCTCGCTCATTCTCGCTGTTTGATCTGATATTGACTTTTTAATATTCTTGACTTATAACAGTGGGGTATGACACCTTCATTTCTAAGATATTAAATCCAGAAGGTGGATTTGCACATAATTTAATTGCATCAGTAGGTAGCTTCTTCTTTTAGGAAATTTTGAGAATAGACTGTGCCTTTTCTTCTTCATTTGTCATGGTTGATTTCAACAGTTCAAGCACACTTTAATTCTTTTTTAACTGTGTTGATGTGAATCATTCAAGTGGGCTATAACTCTATGGTATTGACCTTATGTAAAAAATGCCTATCAATGATGATATAGCAGCTCATTTTTAATGAGCGAGTAGGGATCTATATGGTTAACTTTTTGTGACATATGCACAACAATTTCTCTCTCACTACCTTTCTCTCTTGCCTTCACAAGTTCCAAGTTGCTTCAACTAACTGAAGTCTGTTCTATATCTCCTGTTTCTTTTCTTTACGATGCTTCTTTCACATACTTTTAGTGAGTAACATATTGCTTTGAGCTATCATTTTTGTTTGTAATGGCTTCCATCTTCTGGAGTATCTTTAATTTCTGGTGATCCCCTAACCTGTTACGTTTCATGTGCCCTGCTTTTTCTTAGTTTGACAACTTCTCTTTTCCTCTAAATGGAGGAAATCACTATAGGTAATATTTGATGCAGTATCAGTGACCCTGTAGGAGAGGTTTAGTTGCTGTATTTGTCATCCTCAAAGGAAGAGGGAAAAAAAGACAAAAGTACAAAAGGGAATAATAGATGTGTTTTCAATGGCTGAAATTTACTCTTAATGGATGCAGAAAGCAATGCATACTGCTATTCCCTCGGAGAGTCTTCATACCTTGGCATGCAGGCATATATGCTTGTGACTATCTACTACCATCTGAAAACTTTGAGGTTTGTGACTCACTGTTGCTATACATAATGTAATTAAAATATGGTAGACTTCCCTCTGCAGTGAGATGTGTGTGTGTATGCGTGTCCATATATGCACATATATACATATCTATCTATCTATCTATATATATATATATATATATATATATATATATATATATACACCTACGCGCACATGCGCATGCATGTACACACACACACACACACACACACACACACACACACACACACACACACCTCGCTTGGAGCGTTTGGTGTAAATTAGGCTTTTCCTTCTATACAAAAATAATTGGAAGGGTTATTACTTTTTGAACCAAATTCAACATAGTCAACTTGTGTTGATTGATTTTGATGATGTAATTTTGGTAAATAGATGCATGACATTCAGTAAAATTTCTTGTGTAGCTGTTCTAACGGGTCCTTCAAACACTTCAGTCACCCAAAGTTGGGCCGAGGGATTACATTTTAAAGCTGTTTATGTTTTGTTGCTAGTTCGTCAATTCTGGTGCTTGCCAATGCTGCTTACGTGTTTTCCAGCCAGACTAAGGTTTAGTAGCATTGAATATGATAAATGGATGTTTGCATCTGCTTGACCCATGGATGCTCCATTGCAAACTCTGTGTGTGTGTGCCTGCGTGAGCGAGCGAGCGCGTGCATGCGCACACGTGTTGTCTGTCTGTGTGTCTTTGTGTACCCTTGTTTGTGTCTCTGCATGCTTAAGGTCAACCAGTATACCATGTGTGGCTGATCTACCACAGCCTGGATACTTACATGTCACTTGATATTGTGCCTGTGCGCATGAAATTCTTAAAAGCATTAGCTATTTTATATTCTTGTAAGAAACTTCTGAATGCACCCCCACATATTTTAATTTCTTGCGCCCCCCTTTTTTGTGTTTTGGGGGGGGGGGGAGTTCTCTATTTGAAGGAGAGGTTTAATTTAAGTTTGTTTCTTTTCTTACATGTCATTGCTATGTTTCCAGGCTCTAAAAGATCACTTTGTTGAATTGCTATCAATGGAAGCCCCCAAAGACGACTCCGCACTCGTGGAAGTGGAAAAGGAAATCCCGAGTTTGACCGCTAAATCCTTCTGGGATGTAACAACTCCCTCCTATCAAGCATCTCTCACAAGTGAGGGTGGAAACGATACGGTGAAGGCAGATGCCAAGAAGTCATCGGCTGCCAAGAATTTGCATGGCATGTTTGCCGGTATTGTTCTGCTCATCTCAATTTTGTTGGGTCTGCTGCTTTTTTCGAGGAGTTCCAGTTGAATATGAACCTCACCAGCAATATTCGAGATCTTGTCACAGTTCAAGACTAGGAGTATTTGACCTGACCATATTCAATATGTTATAGAAGATATGTCAGTAATGTCACCGAACATTTTGTTGCAGTTTTTTTCTCTGGTATTTGTCTTGCGGCTTCAGAAGGTAAATACAGATAGTTAAGTAAAAGATGATGCCTTCTTCCAGTAGCTTTCCTTTAACGAGTTTTCTGGTGGCCGCTTTCAATTTTATGGCTGGGAAGTTCGCTGTGGAGGCAAGATTTTGGATTCTGCATGTTTAGATTTTGGATTCTGCATGTTTATTCACTCTTGAGAGCAGAATTTCATGAGGTTTTTGCTTTCAGGAGTGTACTTTGATCAATGTTGCCTGATGGAGACATTTTTGCACGTCTTGGATGTCCACAGTTCGTTTCGCTCATTGAGCAGCTTGTGGTAAAAGTAGGCAATGAAAGTCATCAACACTTATCTAGGTTGTGCAGGAAAACTTTGTCAGATGTGCACGCTTTCTGAACTGTTTTCGCATGATGATGGTTAGAAGTCGAAAAGATAGATGGTGTCAAGTCTTTTTTGGGTTATACTGAGGGAAATACCAACGTAAATGTCATATTTTTAGTAATCTTCTTTTTTTTTGGAGGGGGGGGGGGGGGTCACAGTTTTTGATGGTTTGAGGCTACAGGTAGCGCGGATGCATTCAAAAGAAGGAAAAAATGACATTTAGTAATAATTTGAACTATTCAAAAGAAATTGTTTTGCTACAAGTTTAATCCAACTATGGTAGCTACCATCCTTAGGTGGTCTAGTTGAAAATTTTACACGCATAGTATGAATTGAATTGTTGTTGATCTGACTGCAATCTGCTTAGTGACATCAAATGGGTCAATTTCAGGTTGTTTTCTCCACACATCTATCATCAGCAACATCATGCGGAAGATACACACAGCTTCTCCAGAGAAGTTTGCAATTGAACCAAAAATAATTCTGACTGCAAATAAGCGAAGTAAAAAGGGGATTTTTTTTTTTTTGGGGGGGGGGGGGGGGGGGGTGTGTTTGTTGCACATGCTGCTGTGTATGAGTGTGCTTTGCCCTTTGCCCGCAAAGACCATTGAACGCAGTTCGCAGTTGACAAAGCTACAAATATGCACGGACAAAGTAAATCAAATCAAAGCACGTGGTCCTACCTACGTTGGGTCTTGGAGATAGATTTGTGCAGTCCTCCTCCAAAATTGCAAGTAAACTACACGGGTTGGATCCTAGATTTAAAAATATTAGTAGTTGAATGAATTTGGTTCAGACCACTATATTCTAAAAACTAAAAGGCTGCTCGAGAGTGACACTTCATTTGCTATTCAACAAACAACAAAACATACCCTTCACAAATTTCATCTTTCACTACTTGAAGACAATCATTTCTAAGTGCCCGACGAGTGAACCAAAAAGCGTAGGTCATTAGCAATCTCTTTCCCGTTCTTAGTCCATAACCTAGGTTGTACATAGAAACGAATTAGGTATAAATGTATGTAGTGGCAAAGCTAAAAATTTTGGGAAAAGGTGTCGGAATCTAGAAGGAGAGGGCAGGGAATGGTTCTAAAAATGAAGAAAATAGAAACACTAATAATAAGACAATCAAAAGGAGTAGGAGCGGCTCAAACCTGCAATCTCGAGGGCCCATCAGAGCAAAGCACGCGCATTGAATTGCTAGGCCAAAGGCAATTTTGTGTAACTGTTTGCTTTATTTTTTTTATCTGTGTTAAACTTCTATTTTTTTAAAATTTTTGCCGCATATTATTTTTTTTTTGGAGAGCAGGATGTCAAGTGACCGGTGGCCCCACTGGGCCAATGCACCCATGCTGGATCCACCACTTAGTGCATGTAATACAACATATTTCTGAAACTTGTGTGCACTAAAAGATACCATTTCATGAACTTGAATCCTCTAGCTACGACTTCATCCGTCTCTCTGTCATCCTCCCTCCACCACATGTGCGCATCGCTTTCTATCTGGACGTGCTGAAGTTCAAAAGTTGGGAGGGGATAAATACAACAGAAAATGCAGGTGTGTCAGGGTAGCATCGCTATCATGATGCAGGTTTCTGATTTTTCGGAATTGGAACCAGAACCAGAACCAGAACCAGAACCATAAGTTCTGGTTCCACAATATTAGAAATTAGGATTGTAACCATTGATTCCAGTTTCGATTCTGGGTACTCGCACCAATTACAATTTTTTTCAATTTTTCGTATTTTGCTTCTATTTACTGTTGAAAAAAATCAACCACAACATAATGGGATTCATTTCAAGACGTACACACTATGAACCATCGCTTTATAACTAAAACCTACCAATTAAAGTTAGAAATTACATTCATTGAGACACGATCCAAGCTTTGTTTGTTCATTTATTAGACAAAAGCAAAACTAATAAATCGACCTAGCAAATTATACATTTTAACTTGAAGAAAGTATAACAAACATAAATTTCAATTGTAAAGAAAATGCTTTTTTAGGTTTTTTGGGTTGACCTTTATGGAAGATTGGGTTGGGATAATTTATTATATAAAAAATCTAAAAAAAACCTACGACTTAGGTTAGGACATTTTTTTATGACAATAGGTTTTTGGTTCCAAAGTGATTAGACATATTCCTTATTTAGGACCCAAAACCGAAACCATTTGACCAGTTTTGGCTTTTAAATTAGATCCATTTGACTAGTTCTGGTCTGATTTTAGGATACTCATTAGACATGCTCACCCCTATTTTTATTAGTTGAAGGCAAATTGATTCTATTCTATGACCTCCAATGTGATTATGGGCTCTACGTTAGTGGTATTTTAGTAAACCACGAGTTTAGAGTTTAATTAAGTAACATTTAAGTTGTTTTAATTACATTTAACTTTGTAAGAATTATTAGCAGTCCTATGTAACCGATCAAATTAAGTCATAATTTATTTATATAAACGCTTTCAAGTTAAAGGTAAAGAATGGAGTATGACTACCTGTGATGCTGTTGAGGTTGATTTTGGAGTTATATGTGTTAGGAACTTAGGACAGGCCTCCTTGTGATTAAAATGCATGAAATTTATATATCTAACTATTTTTATTTTAAATAGTGAGTTTTTGTTCTTTAATTAAGCATTTTGATAATTCTTATTATAATAAATACATCAATAGTTGATATATGATATCATATTTTTATATTCATAATAGTAGTTGATTGTTTATTAATAGTTACAATTATTTTTTATCAAAGCTTTAACTATTGTTGAATATTAATGTCTTAAAATTTGGAGTTAAGTTGTACATAGCTTTAGAAATCATAATCTTTTATTATTATGATCATTATTAATAACTTTGCTATTATCACCAACTCTCAAATTTTTTGGTAATATTAGAAATCAAAATCTTTTATTTTGTATTTTCTAAATTAAAAAGGAAAAATAATAATATTGGAGGTGAAAAAAAAAAGAATAAAAAAGATATTCAATCTAATCATGAGGATGTAGAGAATTAAAAAATGTAAATCATGTGACAGTGACATGTTGCAATGGAAGAAAAGAGTTTTTATTTAAGTTTAATATTATGGACTACCAGTAAGGGTCCATACGGTGCATGAAATTTTTATATGTAACTATTTTTATTTTAAATATCCAGTTTTCTATTCTTTAGTTAATAAATTTGATAATTTCCGTTATAATAAATACATCAATATTTGATAAGACATAAACCATATATATAATATCATCCTTCATAATTGTTATAGTAATTAATTTTTTTTTATCGATAGCTATAATTATTTTTTCCTCTCAAACCTACAATTATTGTTGAAGATTAATGTTATGAGATTTGGAGTTAGGAGTTGCACATAACTTTGGAAAATCAGCTATCATTAGAGTCTTTATTAATAACTTCATTATTATTAATAGTTGTCAAATTTTTGGTAATTTTGGAAATCAAAATTTTTTTTATATTTTTTAAATTAAAACAACAAAAGGAATAATATTGGAGATGCCAAAAAAATCAAAATGATATATAAGTCTCTTCTGACAATAAGGCTAAAAAAAATTTAAAAAATAAATTGTATGAGATGATACTCGACAATTGAAAAGCATATTTATTTTTATTTTAATATATTTATTTATACAGATTGCTCTTTAAAAATAGCTTTTTTGGGATATAAATTCAAAAATCAATTTTTTTAAATAAAAAAGACCACTTATTTTTATCAATAAAAATAGACTACTTTTAGCCGAACTTAAGAATTTTTCTTTTTTATCCACATAAAAACTTTTGGGGGGAGGGGGGTTGGTCGTTCCCTTGCTTCGCCTCCTCTGTTCTATTTCTATGTGTTTCTTCTCTTCTCAACCGTGCTGCGAATGGCTTCTGTATCAGCTCCTTCTCTTCCCCTTTGAAAATTTGAAAATTTGAAAATTCCGACCGTTGCTAATTTGCTTCTGTGTCTGCTCCTTTTCTTCCTCTTTGTATACATTTGGCTTCCCCATCCACTGTTCATTCTTCTTCTTCTTCTTCTCCCCCCGTCGTCCTTGAAATGCCCTTCCTAGTTTCATGCGAGATGATACCGAAGCAGAGAGGGATTGCAAAGAGGATTAGAGGAATCAGAGCGTCTGATATTCTGGGAACCCACATCAAAATTACAGCAAATATGAGACATCATGCTGAAATTGCAAACAGTAAGTTGTACCTTCTCTTTCTCTGTCTTGTCTTAATGGCTTCCCTGAGGAAATGGGTTTACGAAGAAATGGGTTTATGTTTGCCTGGGTTTTAATTTTGTTGTTTTGATCGGCCACAATTTGGATCTATTTCTGTTTATCGCAATTAAATTCTTTTCGTTGTGCTTACTTGTTGTCTCATATTTGATAATTCCTTGATAATTTTGTTTCATCAGAATTTTTTCAACACCCCCATTTTTTTTTCTAGGGTGTGGAGAACATTTGGAGTGGATGATTGATGGAATTCATATTGTTCTTATGTAGTGAATTTTTTTTTTTAAAAAAAATAGTTGCTTCCTCTATTTTTCACGATTCCGGATTCAGAAAAGAGGAATTAACGACACTAATAAAATGGTAATTTTACAAATAAATAATTTAGTATTTGGAACATTATTTCTTAATTTGTTTCTAAATGTTTGTATTCTGAATTACTGAACTAGAAGGCATTGAATGGTCCTTTTGATGTATTGGTTGGAATCGTGATTTAAAAACTCTTTTTATCCATTCCCTCACTTGATCCCCTAAATATATAGGCTTACACCTATTAGTAATCTTAGAAAAGGGGATAATCTTCAAGCTTTGAAGTAGGGATGTGAATGTAACCTGAACTAACATCTAACTTACCAACCTCCCTCAATCAGCGGTCAACGCCCAAATGGGTTTTCCTAAATGTGCTTTACATAGAGATGGGATGGGTAGAAAGTTACCAACCACAATATGCCTCTATGTGTTGGATTATGGAGATAGAATTTATAGATGCCTAGTACCCATTTAAAAGCTCATTTATTGACAAACACCCTAATTGATATAATGTTCAATTATCTTTGAACTAAAGATTTTTGAGACAATCTATATGATTGTTTCATCTGCTCAATTTTTATAGTGAAACATGATAAACTCGTTCCTGATAAATTATTTATTCTTTATGTAGTCGTAGTTTTTGTTGTTAATTAGCTAATATTCTTATGCTGACTTCTAAACAACAAAACACACAAAACTATTTGTGTTGTTTTTGATATAGTTGCTATTCCAGTGGCCGTGAATTCACCACGTATCCAAAAAGGTGGAATTGTGCATAAATTCTGAGCAGACCCTGTGGGATCAAACTGTTCCTTTAAGACCATAACACTGGACTTCTTCTCTTGTGCAACTCAACTGCATTTGGTATCCAATTTAAGTTAAAATTGGGAAACTAAACTTAAAGAATTGCAACTACACTGACATTTAGCGAATTTGACCTTGGTTACTGTTCCATGGATTCTAGAAAGTTCATGTCTATGCATTCCAATTAATTTGAGCTCAGGATGGTCAGGATGGTCGCTTTAAGTGTCCCCTTCGTCCATTTTAGGCTTACATATACTATGGTAAGGTTCTGGGAGGACTTAAGCGACAACAAAGATGGGCCACCACCAAATATGTTAACGTCTGAAAAATAAGTCTTTGATCTCAAGTTTTTAAATGGGAGGTCTAATACTCACTTAGCCAGCAGGCAACTCGTGTTGTTGTCAAGTTGCTGCTCCTTATCCACTCCTTGTCTCAATTGTTCAAATTTTTATCCACTCCCACTTGCATCAGATTAGTTTTAGTGGATAAGAGCTTACTTGGATATGCTTGTATATAATAAACAAGATGAATTTCTATTTGGTGCTATTTAATTCTGAGAGTACTCTACCTTGGCTGCCCGTCAGGAAGGCTGCAGTGCCACATAATTGTGAAGATGTGGAAATACTGATCAATAGAATTTAATTTTGCAGCTAGCTTCTTGTTGATTCCGTAGGGTAGGGCGGTTAGGGCTTGGGGCTTAGGGGACTGAATCTGGCACATTTGATTGGAATATGAGGATTTAAACATGTGGTTCTCATTAGAAGGGGAAGAGAGACCCAGGGGAGAGACTGATTCAATCCGAGTCATCTATTTGGGTGATTTACTGATCTATCTAGTTAGACAGTGGGTAATCTTTTGCTCAAATATGCTTTATCATGGCAGTCAATTCATTCTCTTAAAAAGTTAGTGTGCAAGTTCTGAGATGCCTCTAGTTAACTTGTAGATAGACTGTTTTCCTTTTTTTAAAAAAATATGTATTTAGGTGGATTTGATTGAAGTTATTAGGGGATTGAGTTTCGTCCATTTGATTAGAGTCTGATGATTTAAATATGAGGCTCTAATTAGAAGGGCAAGAGAGACGGGGGGGGGGGGTTGATTCAATTTGGGTCATCTATTTGGGGATTAATTGTTATATCTAGCTGTACAATGGGCAATCTTTTGCTCAAATATGCTCTGTTTTGGCAGTTAAATCATTCACTTCAAAAGTTAGTGTGCAAGTCTTGATATGCCTCTGGTTAACTTTGTAGACAAAATTGCACGAGGACACTAATTTTATGAGATATTTTGTGGGTTTTCATTCAGTTATTAGCTGCAGGTATGTATCTTGTGGATATTTTGCACAAGGATACTAATTTCATGGGATATTTTGTGGGTTTTTATTTTAAAATATGTATTTAGACGGATTTGGTCTTCAATCTTGATTGTATGGCTACTTTTTTTCTCCCTTTTCTTTGGGGAAGGGGGTTGGGGTTGAGCGTATGATTATCACTATTTTGTTTTTGTTATGCTGAGGAAAGTGGTTATTTTAGTTGACAAAATTGCACAAGCAGAGGGAGGAGAGCCATTGCTGGGAAGAATTTGTTTCTCTTGCCAAGGCAAGGAAGATCTACTTATGAAGTTATTGATATCTTGAAAATAGAGGTAAGTTATTATTGAATCCCAAATTGATTCTACATTGTCATTAATGCTGTGAATCACTACTATAGGACTTGTTCATTCCCTGCTGAACATTCCATTCCCTGGCTCTAAAAATGAAATAAAAGAGACAAGAAAAATAAAAAGGAAATAAATGAAGCGACGGTATCCTCTAAAGGAACTTGTACTGTTTTTCTGTCAGCTTCTGAGTTGTTGATTCAGTGAGATCTTATATTCTTGCTGAAGTTATATGTTTACTTGGTATTCAATAGGAAAAGTACATTCAAGCGTATGGTTCAACAGCCAAAGATATTGAAACCTGTCCAGGGACTTGCAACTTTGTTGTGTTTCCTTACATGGAAGCCATCGTTGAAGATCCCTTTCTGGTTTGGAAAGTAACAAAAATATTCTTGTAATATATGTTAAAATCCTTTTAATCCTTTTGAGTTTGGTTAAAATGATAGTTTCATGCAAAACTAATTAAGAAAAGAAAACAACGAAAGTGTATATTAGAATTAAATAGAAACTATGTATATATATATTTAGATATGGCAAATATAGAATACGTCCCAGGTGGGTACACAACAATGAGAAAGAAAAAAAGGAAAAACATATGGAAATGTGCAATAAATAAGTGAGATGAAAGGAAAATGATAAAAAGGAAGGGAAGCTAGCGACGGAATTGTTCTAAAGGAAAACATACATTAGAGGAAGGAAAAGATAGGTATGGCTCTAGTTTAGTAAAAAAGCATAGCTAAGTAAGAGGGACTGGTCACCACACCTTAGCACCGACGCAACAAATTTGTGAGGCAAAGTTTGTGCCTTTTGGAATCTTAGAAGTTAAAGATGCTAAAATAAAGAAAAGGTATGAGGGGCTACCTGTCTATGTTAAAAACCAAAAATTTTCGAATTAACTCTACATTAAAGATACCCTAATATCACCTACCTTTATTTTTGAGCTATAGGTTAGCTCGAATTAGAGGCTTGTATGTGTTCTAATCAAGACAACGATAGTTAATTGTCCATGCCTATATTTTTTAGACAGTTCTTCATCAATTGTCGTTGGTGTGCTTTGATGAAAATATCCTATTGTACTCCTCTTCCTCTTCCTCCTTGTTTCCTTTCATCTGCCTCATTGTTACTCTTGTTCTCCTTCTCCCCTCTCTTCACCCCTTTTCTTCTTCTTCTCCTCCTCCTCCCTCCTGCCCGTCCCTGTGCTTTTAGCTTTGTTCCTCTTTTCTTTTCTCATCCTTGTTCTTCTTATAGTTCTTTTTCTTATCCTCTATTTTTTTCTCTTCCATCTCTTCTTTTTTTCCCCCTCCTCTTGCACCTTTTTTTCCTTCTGCCCCCTCTTCTTTTTCCTCATGTGCATCTTTTTTTCCTAGTCCTTTTCAACCTGGTCACCCATCCTTGTTTTCTTGCGATCCTCTTTGTCCTCTTTCTCACTTTCATTCTCCTTGTTCTCCTTTTTATTATTTTCGTTATCTATCTTCCCTTTCCGTTCCTCCTCATGTTCCGTTTTACTTCTCCTTTTCCTCATCCTTTCCACCATTCCCTTCTATTTTTTCCCCTCCTCTTGCTACTTCTCCTTTTCCTTCTCCCTTGTCTTCCCCTTCTTCTTTTGATTCTTTTCCTTCACCTCACCCTTTTTTTTTTTTTCCCTATACATTATCGTTTTCTTTCCCTTATTGTTACCTCCTCTCCTTTTCATTCTCTTTTATTTTCCTTTTCTTCTATTCCTCTTTCTCCTTCTCCTTCTCCTTCTACCCTTTTTCTATTCGTTATTGTCCTTTTCTTTCATCTTTTATCTTTTATTTTCTCTCCTAATTTTACTTCTGATCCTTTTTGAGTTTTGTCCTGCTCCTGCTCCTGCTCTGCTCCTGCCCCCCTTACTTTTTCTTATCCTTCTTCCTTTTCTTTATCCATTTCTCCTGATTGTCCTTTTCTTCTCCTTTGGGTTATTCTTATGCTTCTTCCCCAATTGCTTGTCCTTCTTCCTCTTCTCTACCTCTGCCTTCATTTTATTCTCCGTTTCCTTGCCCATATCCTTACTCCTTCCCTTTGTCCTTCTCATCCTTTTCTTTTGTTTGTCTGCTTCTTCTTCTTCACCCTTATCCTTCTCCTCTTTCTTTCTTTTGCCTCTTCCCACTCTATTCTCTTTTGCACTTCTTTTTTCTTCATTATTTTACTTTTTTTTCTTTTTGTTCTTTGTCTTTTTATTTTTTTTCGCATTCTTTTTCTGTGCCTTATGCATTCCTTTTCATCCTTTTGTCCTTTGTCATCCTTTCTTTTTCTTCTACTCTTCCTCCATGTTTTTATACTTCCTATCGTCTTTGTCCTTTAGCATCCCTTTTCCCTTTCCTCCCTCGTTATGTTGTTCTCCTTTTCCTCTGCCTTTTTTTTTTTCAATTTTCTTTCGTCTTCCTATTCTTCTGCTTTTTCTTCCTTGCCATTGTTTTCTCCTTTTCATTCTCCTCCTTGTTCCGTTCCTTTTAGTTCTTTTCTTTTCATCATGGGCAACACTTTCCTATTCTTCTTTGTTCTTTTTATTTATATTTCCCTTTATTTTTGTTCTTTTCTTTCTCCTTGCTTCTGCTTGAATTTTCAACTTCAGTTTTTTCTTCTGCTTCTATTTTTCCCTTCCTCCATTTTGTTTTCCTCTTTTGAACTATTCTTTCCTCTCTTTTTTCTATTCTTCTTTTCACCGTTTACCCCTTCTCATTCCATGCTCTTTCGCTTGCTTTTATTTTATTTTCTTTTTTCCCTTCTCTTTTTTCTCTTTCTTTTCACTCTTTTCCTTTGTTACCTTCTGTTCCTGCTCCCTCATTTTCTGTCCTCTATTGTGTTATTCTCTCTTGTTTTTATATTACTTCTTTTTCTCCTTATCCTTTGTCTTTGCCCCCCTTTTTTTCTATTGGTTGTTCTCCCTCCCCGTCCTTCCTTTTGTGTTTCATCAATTTTTTTCTTTTTATCCTACTTTATCTTTTGATACTCTTACTTATTTTCCTTTTTGCCGACCTTCTCTTTCTTACCTTCTTTTTCTTATGCTGTATGTTCTTCTTCTTTTTTTCCTTTTCTTTCTCGATCTCCTTGTTATCTCTTACCCTTGTTTCTTTTACTTTGCCTCTCATCTACCTCTTTTCATCTTCGTCATTCTTTGTATTTGCCTTTTCTCTCTTCTTAATTCTCTATTTCTCTCCCTTTTTCCTCCTCCTCCTTCACTTATATTCCCTCTCTCTTTTTTGTCTCCTTGTTCTCATTCTAGTTGTTCTCATTCTTGTCCAACTTTCCTTGCCTTTTATTTACTTTGTTTTCCCTTTCTTCTCCTCCTCCTCCTCCTCAATATTCTTTTCCACTTGGTCTTCTTTCTTCTCTCTTTCTCTCATTCTCATTTTTCTTCTCGTGCTTCCTTTTTCCCTTTTATTTTATCTTGCTCCATTTTCTCTTCTCCTTATTACTTACTGTCCTTCTACGTTTGTTTCTAATTCTCTTCCTCTTCTTTAACTTCTTTTTTCTACTCCTTTATCTGTGCTCCTTTTCTTCCACCTCATTTTCTCCTTATTCTCTTGCTTCTTCGCCTTCTTATCATTTTCCTCCTCCTACTCCATTGTTTAAGCTCTTTATGTTTTATTTTCTCATTCTCAATCCACTTGTCGTCCACTTTCTCCTTCCCCTTCTCTCGCTTTGTCTTCTTTCTTCTAATTATTCCTCATTTTGCTCCTCTTCCTCCTCCATGTTTGTCATGTTTTCCCCCCTTTCTTCTTAGTTCTCCTTTTACTTCTTGTGTTGCCACTAGTGGCACTACTCTTTCCTTCCTTTTCTCACTCCTCTTTTATTTTTATTTTTTTAGTTCTTCATTCAGTCTCCTTATCTTGCATCGTTCTTTTTCTTCTCTTTGTCCTTCTTTGTCTTCTTTTTCTTCTTTTTTCTTTTCTTCCTTCTTATCTTCTCCTTATTCTTTTCCGTTGCCTCCTCCTTCTTGTCCCCTCTTCCTCTTTAACCCCTCCTCATAATACTTCTTTTTTTCCATGCCCTTCATCTGGTATTTATTTTTCTATTCTCCATTTTTTTATGACCCATTTTTCATTTCTCTCCTCATTCTTTTTGGTTTTCCCTTCCTTTTGCTCCCTTTCAATCTAATTTTCATTCTCAATCTCATTCTTATCATCTATTTTTCTCCTCCTCTGTCCTTCATCTATTTGTATTTGCTCATTTATTCCTTATTCTGCTTCGTGTAATCCTTCATCTCCTATTTTTTTAGCTTCGTCCTCATATTCTTTCTGCACTTTTTTGTTCTTCGCTTTCTACTAGTTCTTATGTTCCTTTTAATTCTCATTGTATTTTCTTCTCCTCATTTCATTTTTCCTTGTTCACTATTTTCTTCTTTCTTTGCTATTGTATATGTTAGATTATGATTCTTTTTTCTTCTTTCTTATTCGTTTTTCTTTTCATCTATTTCCTTTTCCTTTTTTCCTCCTTCTCTTCCTACCCTTCCTTTTCCTTCCCATCGTCCTCATCCTTTGCCTTCTTCTTTACTTTCTCCTTATTGTTCCTTTCGATCTTCTCTTTTGCCTCCTCCTTTTGTGTCCTCGTTCTCTTTCTCTCCATTTTAGCAACTCTTTTTCATATATATATATATATA
>JAKOGI010002956.1:12500-75463 GCA_029747015.1 Carnegiea gigantea | reverse complement strand
TATATATATATATATATATATATATATATATATGTTTCCAGAGAAACTAATTTTTATGATGAGTCGAAAGAGCGAGCTTATGTGTGTCAATCTTCGAAGTTGACTCGGTGATGTGTCACACTGGGGAAGAAAGAAATGAAAGGAAAGCTCAAGTTGAAGGAGAAAAGAAGGATGAAGGTGCCGTGTGGAAGGGAATGGCGTGCTTAGGGAAAGGAAGTAGAAAACTGAAAATTGAAAGATCGATAGAACTGAAACGATTCTTAGATACAGATTCCACCACTGAGAATTATTTCAAGGCCCTTGATCTTTGGTTAGCATATAGATTTCACTGCCCAACTAAGACCAAGACTCACTTGATTACCACTCCAATTGGCCTAATTAGTGATAACAAGTAGAGAATTCAATGTAACAACACTAAGGAGTTTCAAACTGAACTTTTGATTTCAAATATTCATCATTCATTACAAAAGGAATGACTATGCTACTTATAAGCATGCCTAAGCCTCTTTTCCTTCCTCACTAGATACCCTTTAAAAGGCTACTTAATGATTCGGTAACTTACTAAGTATATTTACTTAATTAAATTACATATTGTGTTTCTAACTATGCTAAACTTGAACAAAAAGCTTAATAACTAACAAAATGATTAGCTAAACTTCTTCTTTGATGATTCTTGGCTGGTTAGTCATGTTTTTCTCCCTAGGAAGGACTTCTCCCATGGTTGCCACATCAAAAGAATAAGGCTTGCACATGTATTCCACCTCATGCCATGGTGTTCGAATGTGAGCTTGCAAAATGGCCTATTCTCTATAATCCACATGTCACTTCCCCCATGTATGACTCATATAGTAACTAAGCATTACTAGATAGCCAAATAAGCACAAAAGTTGGTGGAGAAAAATCCACCTAAGAGGGTAAACTCTCTAGGCGAAGAAAACAGCTGTGAACAGGCGTACATGGCTCGGTTTTGGCTCCTATTAGGCCATCTCATTTTGGTGAGTAATCTTAAGCTTCGTTCCATGGGGGGAACCCCCAAGATGTCAGAAAACCCCCCATTTGAGAAGTATGGGTTTGCACATCATTAGGAGGCTCAATTAGCCTACTTAATCCAATCGTGCATTCTTGGGCGCTATCTGCGTAGCTTGGCGAAACGGGCTGAGCTGGATGGCTTAGCTCGGATTTCTTAGACCTTTTTGGACATGCTTGGATGCTTGACATCCTAAAATAACTTAAAAAAAAAGAATTACACAATTTGGATGTCACTTGGTCTAAAAAATAATAAAAATAAAATTGGGTACATGTGAAGGGGGTAGCCCGGATACATACTCCATCTTAGCTTGCAAAACGAGACTTGTTCCTTGGACTTGGACGTTGATACTTGGACTACGTTGACTAGGAGGACTCATTGGGGATGTGTCAGCTTAATTTTCATCATTCTCCCCTTGTTTGATAGGATTTAACCCAGGTAGTCATCTTCTTCATATGGGCTCAAATCGGCTACATTGAACGTAGCTAAAACTCCATAGTCCCCATGGAGATCCACTTTATAAGCATTGTCATCGATACATTCTAGGATCTCAAATGGACCATCTGCTCTTGGTATCAGCTTGTTTTTATGTCTTACTGGAAAACGCTCTTTGCAGAGATGGATCCACATTAAATCACCTAGCTGGAACACTTTCTTCATCTTTTTCCTGTTGGCGTGAGCAGAATAAGACAAGTTAGATTGTTCAATTTTCCCTCTAACTTGCCTGTACAGTTTCTGAATCTCCTTGACTCATTGATCGGCATATGCATTCAGCTTCTGATCTACTGGGCGTGGTATCAAATATAAGGGAGTTATAGGGTCAATCCCATATACTACCTTAAACGGTGACAAACCCATTGCTTTACTAGGGGCTTAATTGTAGGCAAACTGAGCGCGTGGTAACAGGAGGTCCTATGCCTTCTTAGACTGAGGTGAAATCAAAGTCCTTAGGAGCGTTGGCGGGGTTTCATTTGTTACCTCAGTTTGTCTGTTAGTTTGGGGATGATACGTCGTATTGTACTTGAGTTTTATCCCCAGTTTCTTCCATAAGGTGACCCAGAAAAGACTTAAAAACTTTGTGTCTTGATCTGAAACAATAGATCAAGGAATACCATGTCGTCTAGTCACTTCTTTAAAATACAGCTCTGTAATATTAGTAGCATCATTAGTTTTATTGCACGCTGTAAAGTGAGCCATCTTCGAGAATCGATCTACCACCACGAATTCGAATCTTCGCCCCGCTGTGTTCTAGGCACGCCTAGAATGAAGTCCATGCTCACGTTCACCTAGGGCTGGGTCAGTACTGGTAACGGTGTGTATAACCTTACGGGAGTAAGTGACTCTTAGCCACCTGACAAATTGCACACCGCTTTAGTAGGTCTTGTACATCTTTATGTATCCCAAGCCAGAAATAATGCTCTTTTAAAATGGTAAGAGTTTTATTCTCACCATAATGACCGGTTAAAGAACCGCTATGAACTTCTCGAATCAGAAGTTCCCGGGTACTGCATTTAGGCACACACAGATGTGTACCTTTAAACAGAAAAGCTTCTTGAATCAAATAATCTTCTTTGGGGTGAGTTTGACCTGTACATAGAGTTCCCCAAAGTCCTCATCTTCAGAATGTAATAATTCTAGATGCTCGAAACCCCAAATATAAGCATCTAATTGAAACAATAACAGGTATATCTTATATAAGGCATCGGCGCCTTTATTCAGCTTCAATGACTTATGCTGAATAGTGAAATGAAATGATTGGAGGTACTCAACCCATTTGGCATGCCTGGAGTTTAATTTATGTTGGCCCTGAATATACGTCAAGGCCTCGTGATCAGAATGTAATATAAACTCACTGGCCAAAAGATAGTGACTCCAGTGCTCTAAACAACGAACAATAGCATAAAACTCTTTGTCATAAGTTGAGTATTTTCGCCTTAAATCGCACAATTTCTCACTGAAGAAGGCTAATGGTTTGCCTTCTTGGGTAAGAACTCCACCAATACTGATGCCAGATGCGTCATACTTGACCTCGAACACTGTGTCTAAATAGGGAGGGGCTAACACTGGTGCTTACATTAGCTTGTCTTTAGTATCTTCAAAGGCCGGCTGTGCTTTAGGGGCCCATTTAAAAGATGTGCCCTTAAGTACTTCGGTCATTGGCGCTGTTATGGTGCTGAAATTCTAAATGAAACACCAGTAAAAGGAAGCGAGTTCGTGGCAACTACGGACATCGTGTATACTCTTCAGCGTGGGCTAATTCTGAATTGCCTCGACCTTAGCTTCACTACCTCAATACCTTCAGCAATCATAATATATCCCAAAATGATGACCTTATCAGTAAAACAAGAACACGTTTTGAGATTCCTGTATAGCTTTTCACGTTCTAGCACCTTCATGATCTCTGTCAAATGATTTTGGTGCTCTTTCTCGTCTTCCCTGAAGATTAATATATCATCAAAATAAAGGACAATGAACTTACCGATATAAGGTTTGAATACGTGATTCATCAGCCTCATAAAGGTGCTTGGTGCATTTGATAAACCGAACAGCATAACCAACCACTTGAATAATCCACCCTTCGTCTTTGAAGTGGTCGTTCATTCATCACCCTCTTTGATTCTGATTTGATAATAACTGCTTTAGAGATCAATCTTGGAATATACCCTCGAGCCATGTAACTCATCAAGCATGTCTTCAACCCTTAGTATTGGGTACCGATACTTGATAGTGATTTTGTTTATAGCTAAACTATCGACACACATGTGCATACTCCCATCTTTCTTGGGTACGAGATGTGCAGGCATAGCGAATGGGCTAAGGGGCTCCCAAACTAATCCTTTAGCCATCAACTCTTCTACATGCTTCTGAATCTCAGAAGTATCTTTTGGGTTCATTCGATAAGCTGGCTTGTTTGGAAGAATTGATCTAAGTATAAGGTCGATATGATGCTGGATTTCCCATTTCGGGGGTAATCCAGAAGGTATTTCTTTAGGAAACACATGATTAAATCATTAGAGTAACAACTTAGCTATTAGGTGATTTGGTAAGGGGATTCAGATTCTTCCTGTAAGGCTAGAATTCATTCTCTGAAAGCTCAAAACTCATGGTAAGAGGCTTTTATGAGGGCTTCACTATACACAAATAATCCGATCTTTCTGGTTGTTTTTGTGGTTTGTGTATAGAAAGTTCGGAGGGAGATCTTTACTTTGATTCAGCCATTGGATCTTATATGGGTGACGGTGTGCTGTGGCCTGGAGGCCCAATTTCTTAATCATGCTCAATGAAACGACATTAGCACAATTACCTCCAATTATCAATAAGATACTTTTCCCCTAACAGTACAATGGGAATGAAAGATATTTTCCCGCTGTTCATCCTTAATCCCTCATTGGCTACTTAGCACTTTTCAAAGTACTAACATGTCTCCTTCATTTACAGCTTCCTCAACTTCCTTCTGATCTTCTCGCAGTTTTTCTTCTTCATTCTCTTTCTATTCTTCCTCATTATCTTCCTCTCTTATTGTATTCCACTTAGCAAGAGTAATTATCCTTCGATTTGGAGAATTAGATGCGATATGCCCAAGTCCCTGACACTTAAAACAGCGTCAACTACTCATTGGAAATTGATGTCTATGCTCTTGAATGGGCTGGGGCCGTATCTGAGGGTATGGTGGCCGCTGTGCAGGTTGGGTTCTTTGAGGAGTTTGGGTTCTTTGTGGCATTGGGGAAGACAATATTCGTGGGTTTGGTCTAGGAGGGAAATTCGGATTGCCGTTGTTTAAAGGTTGAGTTAGAACTGGGGGCTTCATGAAATCATGTTTAAATGGCTTGTTTCGACATTGTTATTCAACCTTATGCGCTAGCACACATACTTCATCAAATGTGGTGTACTGCTGTAGTTCCACAACGGTAGAATACCTAGGATCAAGACCACCCAAGTATCTAACAATTGTTTACTCTTCAAGCTCCTGGAAGTCACACTTAATTAAGAGCTTTTCGAATTCTCTTGTATATTCTTTAACAATTAAATTCCCTCAAGTCAAATTATGTAGTTGAGAATAACTGTCTTGAACATATGTTGCAGGAAGGAACCGGGATTTTAATTTTGACTTCATTTTTTCCCAGGTTTGAATCTTGCCTTTCTGTTTCTGGTTCGCTCGGCACAAAGGTTTGTCGACTAGAGGGACACATACTTTCGTAATATAAGCGCAACCAACTTCACTTTCTTGTCTTCTGGAATTTTTATGTAATCGAAGATTCGTTTAACGGTATATAACCATTTTAGAAACTCATCAGGATCTAATGTATCCTCGAACTCAGGAATTTCAACTTTGAAATCATTAGAGTTGCAAGGTGCTCTTCTGGCTTCTCTAACTCTTTTTAGAGGTTCTTCATGACTTGACAATCTGACCAAGTTACTTACTTCTACATTGCCATAAACAGATCCAGATGGATTGTTAAGCGCCTTCTATTTCTATTTCATGTTATTTCATAATTGTTTTCGCCTTCTTGCTAATTCTTCAACTCTCATTAGTTGAACTCATGGCTTGGTAGTTCTTTATAAGGGCATCGAACTTCTCTTCAAGAGTTACGCTACTCATTTTGATGGAAGGCTAAAGACATGGCTATTTTGTTCTTTTTTTGGGAACTTTGTGGCGTGATAGAAAGTGGGAAACGTGTGGGGATTAATTTCATGCCAAAGATGAGACTTGGCTCTAATACCATATATGATGTATCACATTGGGAAAGGAAGAAATGATAGGAAAGCACAAGTTCAAGGAGAAAAAATGGATGAAGGTGGCATGTGGAAGGGAATTGCGTGCTTAAGGAAAGGAAGTAGAAAATTGAAAATTGAAAGATCGATAGAGCTGAAATGATTCTTAGATACAGATTTTACCACTAAGAATTGTTTCAAGGCCCTTGATCTTTGGTTAGGATACAAATTTCACCACCTAACTAAGACCAAGACTCACTTGATAACCATTCTAATTAGCCTAATTAGAGATAAGCAAGTAGAGAATTCAAGGTAACAACAGTAAGGAGTTTCAAACTTAACTTTAAATTTCAAATATTCATCACTCATTACAAAAGAAATGGCTAGGTTATTTATAAGCACGCTTAAGCATCTTTTCCTTCCTCACTAGGTAACCTTAAGAAGGCTACTTATTGATTAGGAAACTTACTAAGTATACTTACTTAGCTAAATTACATAGTGTGCTTCAAAAATATGCTAAACATGAACGAAAAGCTTGATAACTAACAAAATGATTAACTAAACTTCTTCCTTGATGATTCCTGGCTGCTTAGTCATGTTTTCCTCCTAGGAAGGACTTCTCCCATGGCTGCCACATGAAAAGAACCAGGCTTGCACATGTATGCCACCTCATGCCATGGTGTTCGAATGTGAGCTTGCAAACTGGCATATTCTTGTTAACCTACGTGTCACTTCCTCCATGCATGAGTTATATAGTGAATAAGAATTATTAGGTAGCCAAGTAGGCGCAAAGGTTGGTGGAGAAAACCCACATAAGAGGGTAAACCTTCTAGGCGAAGAAACCCGTTGTGAACAGGTGCATATGGCTCAGTTTTGGCTCCTATTAGGCCATATCATTTTGATGAGTAATCTTAGGTTTCTTTCCATGGTGGGAAACCTCAAGATGTCAGCAAATCCCCCCATTTGAGAAATCTAGATTTGCACATCATTATGATGCTCAATTAGCCTAATTAATCAACCGTGCATTCTTAGGCGATATCCGGGCAGCTTGGCGAAATGGGCTAAGCTGGATGGCTTAGCTTGTTTTTCTTGGACCTTGTTGGACATGCTTAGCTGCTTGACATCCTAAAAAAAAAAAGAATTACACAATTTGGATATCATTTGGTCTAAAAAATAATAAAAACAAAACTAGGAACATGCGAACGGGGGAACCCAGATGCATGCTCCACTTCAGCTTGCAAAATAAGACTTGTTCCTTGGACTTGGATGTTTGTACTTGGATTACTTTGACTAGAAGGACTTGTTGGTGATATGTGAGGTTGATTTCCATAACTCTGCCTAGAGCTTCTAACCTACAAAAAAGGCAGACGTCAGGTGTGGACCCGAGGATCGCCCCTCTGACGATCAAGTCAACCACCAAAAGAATTGATAAAGAATAGAGCTTTAACGATTGTAATTTCAAGGATAAAGATATCTGAAAAATATACTCTGACAATATGAATTCTTATGATACCTTCCATCCCCCTCTTAGAGATTATGAGGGTCTCCATTTACAGCCAGAGTAATTAAGAGGTAGTATGGCCATTTTTTCCTTCATTCTAGCCTATTTGGGCCTCTTTCGCCGGCCCAGCACGATGTGTGAGTTTTTTGATTGAGCCTACTTTGGCCCATTACAGAGGTGGATGTTGATGGGCCATAGGGCCTAGACTTTCTTGAATCATTTAGCCCCTTACATTCTACATGCCCACATTCTGAGGCGGGTAGGTGGGATGTGAAATTAATATCTTTCCTATGTGTGCATTGAAGTTCGGAACTTGCTCATCGTTCTTTCCCTTTGGTTAAAGTCATGAAACTGCTACTCAAGCACAACCTAAGCCCCTTGGGGCTAAGGGCACTTAAGAGCACTGGGGAAGATGATGCCTAACTCAAGAACGTTCTGTAGCATCTTGGGGTAAAGGTGCGTATGGAGCATTAGACGAAAGGATGCCTAGCTCAAGGGCGGGCTTAGCCCCATGGGACTAAAGGCGCGTAAGGAGTACTGGGCGAGAGGACCCCCAACTCAAGGAGCGTTGGGCGGAAGGACACTTAACTCAAGGATGGCCTTAGCCCCTTGGGGCTAAAGGCGCATAAGGAGCGATGGGCGAAAGGACGCCCTACTCAAGGAGCGTTGGAAGGAAGGATGCTTAACTCAAGGACGACCTTAAAGGCATGGAATGAGCGATGGGTGAGAGGACACCCAGCTCAAGAAGCCCTAAGCAGGAGAACACCCACCTTAAGGATGGCTGTGAAGGCGTGGATGGAGCGATAGGCGCGAAGACGCCCAGCTCTTAGGGCTTGGGCAGGAGGACGCCCAGCTCAAGGAGCATTGGCTGGAAGGATGCCCAGCTCAAGGATGGCCTTAGCCCCTTGGGGTTAAAGGTATATAAGGAGCGGTTGGCGAGAGGATGCCCTTAAAGCCGCAGAATGAGCGATGGGTGAGAAGACGCCCAACTCAAGAAGACTTGGGCAGAAGAACGTCCACCTCAAGGACAACCTTGAAGGTGTGGATGGAGCGATGGGTGAGCAGATGCCCAGCTCTTGGAGCGCTGGGCGGGAGGATGCCCGGATCAGGGCCACCTTAGCCCCTTGAGGCGAAAAACGTGCAAGGAGCGATGGGCAAGAGGATGCTTAGCTCAAGGAGCATTGGGCAGAAGGACGCCCAACTCAAGGACCACCTTAAAGGCGCAAAAGGAGCGACGGGTGAGAGGACGCCCTGCTCATGGACAGCATTAAAGGCGCAGGAGGAGGTACGAGTGAGAGGACGCCCAACTCAAGGAGCGTTGGGCGACAGGATGCCTTTCTTAAGGATGGCTTTAAAGGCATGGAAGGAGCGACGGGCGCGAGGACGCTCCACTCATGGACGGCCTTAAAGGTGTAGAAGGAGGCATGGGTAAGAGGACGCCTAGCTCAAGGAGCATTGGGTGATAGGACACCTAGCTCAAAGAGTGCTGGGCGGACGCCCACCTCAAGGATGGTGTTGAAGTTGAAGGTGCAGATGGAGCGAACGAAGAGAGGATGTCCAGCCCTAAGAGCGCTGGGTGGAAGGACGCCCAACTCAAGGACGGCCTTAGCTCCTTGGGGCTAGAGGCGCGTAAGGAAAGATGGGCAAGAAGACGCCCAACTCAAAGAGCATTTGACGGAAGAATGCCCAACTCAAGAACGGCCTTGAAGGCATGGATGGAGTGACAGGTCAAAGGATGCCCAACTCTGTGAGCGTTGGGCAAGAGGACGCCCGGCCAAAGGGAGATCTTAGCCCCTTAGCGCTAAAAACACGTAAGGAGTGATGGGAAATAGGATGCCACGCGCAAGCAGTGTTGGGTGACAGAACACCGCGCTGAAAGAGCGCTGGGCAGAAGGACGCCCAGCTCAAGGACGCCCATAAAGGCACGGAAAGAGCAGTGGGTGAGAGGACACCCAGCACTAAGAGCGCTGGCTGGGAGGATGCCTATCCAAAAGACAAACTTATCCCCTTAGGCTAAAGGTGTAGTACAGTGATAGGGCCGTGCCTAGCGATCCTCAGCCCTTGGGGGTTGAAGGTGTAGCGACTGGCCTAGGGTTGTGCTCCTAACTCAAGAAGACCTGGGCAAAAGAACGTCCACCTTAAGGATAGCCTTGAAGGTATGGATGGAGCGATGGGTGAGAGGATGCCCAGCTCTTGGAGCGCTGGATGGAGGATGCCCGCATCAGGGCTACCTTAGCCCCTTGAGGCGAAAAACGTGTAAGGAGCGATGGGCAAGAGGATGCATAGCTCAAGGAGCATTGGGCAGAAGGACACCCAACTCAAGGATGACCTTAAAGGCACAAAAGGAGCGACGGGAGAGAGGACGCCCCGCTCATAGATAGCCTTAAAGGCGCGGGAGGAGGTACGAGTGAGAGGGCGCCCAACTCAAGGAGCGTTGGGCGATAGGATGCCTTTCTCAAGGATGGCCTTAAAGGCATGGAAGGAGCGACGGGCGAGAGGACGCTCTGCTCATGGACGGCCTTAAAGGTGTAGGAGAAGGCATGGACAAGAGGACGCCCAGCTCAAGGAGCGTTAGGCGATAGGACACCTTGCTCAAAGAGCGCTGGGCAGACGTCCACCTCAAGGATGCGTTGACTTTGAAGGTGCGAATGGAGTGAACGGTGATAGGATGCCCAGCTTTAAGAACGCTGGGCGGAAGGACGCCCAACTCAAGGACGACCCTAGCTCCTTGGGGCTAGAGGCGTGTAAGTAAAGTTGGGCAATAAGACGCCCAACTCAAAGAGCATTTGATGGAAGGATGCCCAACTCAAGGACAGCCTTGAAGGCGCGGAAGGAGTGATGGGTGAGAGGACGCCCAACTCCATGAGCATTGGGCAGGAGGACGCTCGGCCAAAGGGAGATCTTAGCCCCTTAGGGCTAAAAACATATAAGGAGCGTTGGGCAATAGGACGCCACGGGCAACGACTGTTGGGCGATAGAATGCCGGCTTAAGGACGCCCTTAAAGGCGCGGAAAGAGCGGTGGGTGAGAGGACACCCAGCACCAAGAGTGCTGGCCGGGAGGATGCCTAGCCGAAGGACAAACTTATCCCCTTAGGCTAAAGGTGTAGTATAGTGACAGGCCTTGAGCCTTGCTACCAGCCGCCTGCCTAGGGTCGTGCCTAGCGATCCTCAGCCCTTAGGGGTTGAAGATGTAGCGACCAGCCAAGGGCCGTGCTTAGCAATCCTTAGCCCCAGGGCTAAAGGTGTGGGGATGGGCCTAAGGTCGTACGCAGCGATCCTTAGCCCCTTTGGGCTAAAGGTGTAGCGACCAGCCCAAGGCCATACTTAGTGATCCTTAACCCCTCGAGGGCTGAAGGTATAGCGATTGGCCTAGGGTCGTCCTTACTAGCGATCGGCGTGGGGTCATTCCTTCGCCCCATTGGGCTAGAGGTGTAGCGACCGGCTCAGGGCCGTGCTTAATGATCCTTAGCCCCTTGAGGGCTGCAGGTATAGCGACTGGCCTAGGGTGATGCTTAGTGATCCTTAGCCCCTTGAGGGCTCAAGGTATAATGACCGGCCTAAGGCTATGCTTACTAGCAACTGGTCTAAGGCTGTGCTTAGCTATTCCTCACCCCTTTGGGTGAAAGGTGTAGCGACCGACCCAAGGAAAAACGACTGGCCTAAGGCCATTCTTAGTGATCCTTAACCCCTTGAGGGCTGAAGGTGTAGCAACTGGCCTAGGGCCGTGCTTAATAGCGATCGACCCAAGGTTGTGCTTCGTGATCCTTCGCCCCTTTGGGCTAGAGGTGTAGCGACCGGCTCAGGGCCGTGCTTAATGATTCTTAGCCCCTTCAGGGCTGAAGGTATAGCGACCGACCTAGGGCCATGCTTAGTGATCCTTAGCCCCTTAAGGGCTGAAGGAATCGCGACCGACCTAGGGCCGTGCTTACTAATGACTGGTGCACGGCCGTGCTTAGCAACCCCTCACCCATTGGGCTAAAGGTGTAGCAACCGGCTACGAGCTATGCTTAGTGATCCTTAGCACCTTGAGGGCTGATGGTATAGCGGCCGGCCCAGGGTCATGCTTAGTGATCCTTACCCCCTTGAGGGCTGAAGGTATAGCGATCGGCCCAAGGCCATGCTTACTAGCGATCGGCCGAGGGCCGTACTTGGCAATCCTTCGCCTCTTTGCGCTAAAGGTGTAGCAACTAGCTTAGGGCCATGCTTAGTGATCCTTATCCCCTTAAGGGCTGAAGGTATAGTGACCGGGCTAGGGTCGTGCTTAGCGATCCTTCGCCCCTTTGGGCCAAAGGTGTAGTGATCGGCTTAGGGCCGTACTTAGTGATCCTTAGCCTCTTGTGGGCTAAAGGTATAGTGACCAGCCTAGGGTCGTACTTTGTGATCTTTAGCCCCTTGATAGCTGAAGGCATGGCGACCGGCCTAGGGTCGTGCTTACCAGTAATCGTCCCAAGGCTGTGCTTACTAGCAACTGGCCCAGGGCTGTGCTTAGCAATCCTTCGCCCCTTTGGGCTAAAGGTGTAGTGACTGGCTCAAGGCTGTGCTTAGTGATCCTTTATTTCCTTGAGCGTTGAAGGTGTAGCGACCAGCCCAGGGTCGTGCATAGTGATCCTTAGCCCCTTGAGGGCTGAAGGTATAGCGACTGGCCCAGGGTCGTGCTTAGTGATCTTTTGTCCCTTTGGGCTAAAGATACGAGGGGCAGCATAGGACGTCGATCTCGAGTGTGGGGTTGACATGACGACCCCATGGTCCAAGGAGGAAGACGTGATCAACGGGTGACATTTGAGGCATAAAGTTCATGTAACAGCCGAGTGCTAAACTTGATGAGAGTTGACCCAATGTAGTTGTATGATGGACATGCATAGTACCCTAATGAGTGATGGGCTTTGGCCGAGCTTTCCCGTCTAAATTGCTACAATACCAATGGAGGGAATGTATATACATATATATATATATATATATATATATATATATATATATATATATATGTATGTATATATACATGTACATACATACATATATATATATATTTCCTAAAGTTCAATAATAGACTTGATACAAGCGCCCACTTATAAGATAATTATAGTAGAAGATAAGGACCTAACTTTTAATTCTCATGTACATTTGCTTGCTGGCAACCACCTAATATTTTTTTTTTTTGGTTAGTTTTTGATGCTGGGTATGCAGCCACCATGCTTTAGTGCTGCCCAAATTTGAACGGTGCATGTGCTCGACATTGCTAACATGGTCTGCAATAGCTAGTGGTCAAGTATTCACATCTGGATGGCCTTTCGGTTCGGCCTGGCGATTATGGGCGGCGAGCAGCTGGTGGTTCCATGGCTGAAGCGAGCAAGGCGGATGGCGGGCTATTCTCGTCCAACCCCAATGCGGACTACTCATGTCCTATTTTCATCAGTGACCGCACAGTGGGTATGTCGTTCATTGGCAGTCGAGCTATGGGCAAGACTGATTGGCAATAGAGAGCGAAGGGTCGAATTGGGCCGTCCGTAGCTGCCGACCTCTTTTCTGCCCTCTCTCCCTCAATCAGCTTTCCATGTCGAATCTTGTGGCTAGGCGGTTGGGAACTTGCTGGGGTGGACAATGCTCGCTAAAAGACCAATATGAAAGAGATTTCCTTTAATGAAAACGAGCCTCAAAGGGCAAAGAAAAGAGTTTTTATGCACCTCAAGAGGCCAAGCAAGGTGTTTTCAAGAAAAGAAGGAAAGCTTTTTGTGCATGTTCTATGCTTTTCTTACGAATGAAATATGAATGAGATTTCAAGTAAGGCTAATTTCACAAAAAGAAAGGAAGATGCTTGTGCATATCTTGTGATTCATATTCTAAGTGCAGTATGAATGAAAGTCTAAGTAAAGTATGGCCATATCTTCATAATGCATAAAGTCTATACGTTTGAATGTGCTTCCTTTGTGAAAGAAAGTTTAATGCATAGTCTCTATTGCTTGTCTACATGCCCGAGTGTTTGTTAGTGAGGAAATCTGGCCATTAGGGACCTAGAAATGAGTTTGGGTAGTAAGAATAAAGTTCAGGGGTAATGATCCGTCCTTTGGGGGCTATAATTGCCTAGTATGAAAGTAATGCATAAATACGTGATATATGGCCATTAAAGGTGTTACTGCTTGCAATGATTTTGGTTTAAGGGGGCGGGGAATACTCACTGAGCGTATGGTTGCTCATCCCATTACTGTTTGCCCTTTTTCCCCAGCTTTTCTTTATGGCAAGTAGAAGTCAATTATGCTAAGATGGAGTTCATCTTTGCTTGAAAGGCGTTGTGTGTGTTCGTTTTGAAGTCGCCTTACATGTTGAACAATGTAGTGTAACGTACTACTCAAGTTGTTATTGTTTGTAAACTACGCGCTTCATCTGATGTAATGTATATTGTTTATAAGTCGCTCTGTATGGCCATGTGAGCCAACCATTTAATTAGTTAGATGTCTTCTTGGTCAAAGTTAGTTATGTTTTGGAATCTAAACCCCAATACTCCGGTTGTGCGAACCGTTGAGTTATATCTTTCATATCCTCTTTATTAATGAACTATATTGTTTGAGTACTCCAAGAGAGTTGCTCCTTAAGCTATGAACTCCGGCGCGTAGCCGTTGAGCTTATTTTATAATGTTGTATGGTTCCGTTGATTGCAAGGGTTTATTGTAAGGCTTTTAGCCTGGAAACGGTCAGTTTTTAGGGGAAACTCTGCCCGTTTTGCCCCAGAAACTAGGTAGGAAGTAAGAAAACGTAATGCTCCTTTATTTTACGTTAAGTTGGTTGCATTACCTTCTGCGTTACAA
The DNA here is from genome assembly GCA_029747015.1 of Carnegiea gigantea. NCBI lineage: Eukaryota > Viridiplantae > Streptophyta > Magnoliopsida > Caryophyllales > Cactaceae > Carnegiea > Carnegiea gigantea. Next base: position 61,421 of record JAKOGI010002956.1, on the reverse strand, counting down.
AATTCGTATTTTTATTAGCCGTATAAGTTAAATTAGTATTGATTTGCTTATGTGAGCGATAATTTTATTAAAAAGAATTATTATTTCTGTTATTGATTTTAAAGTTAATTCGTGCTATTTGCACACTCAAATTATATCGATAGTTTAATTTAGTTGTTATTCGATTTATTTAGTAGTTTCCCAAATGCGAGTAGGTTGTTAACGTTAGAATTAGTTTCGAGGTTTATTAAAATCAAACCTTGACATATTTGGAAACGAATGATCGATGAGCGATTGTGTCAACGATTAGGTTTAGAATAAGAGGTTCGACATTGGACTGGCCATTTCAGTTGACTGAGCTTTTAAACCCAAATGAAACCTAAAATAAAAAAAATGAAAAAGGAACATAAGGGCCAAAGCCCCTTAGTCTATCAGGACACAAACGCAAGAGAGGGAGGGAGGGGTCTCAACCCCAGCCCCGATCTTCGCCACTAGGAGAGGCAGAGAGAGGGAGGGAGGCCGACGGTGTGCCATCATGCTGGCGAACGGCCGACCGTCGCACGGCCTGCACAGGAGCCGTAAGGCCTAACCTCGATCAGCAGGCACAAGCAGAGAAGAGAGGTCGAGAGGTCAAGGGAGTGAGGGACTCCGGTGCCAGTGGTGGTCGACACCAGTGGAACGGCAGCTAGGCATCGTCGGCAAGGCTTTCCGACTGGCGGCTCGAGTCCGGCGACCCCCAAACCCTAAGAAAATAAGGGTTTGAAAGCTCGAGTTTTCAAACTGCCAGGTATGACAGCGGCAAGAGAGTCGAGATCTAGGTTTTGAGGCATCCAAATCACGCCCAAAGCCCTTAGAACGGGCCCTTTGCTTAGAATCCAGGTGAGTGTTTCTCGCCTCCTATGTATTAGTAAGTTTGAAAACGTTTTAGCCCTTAAGTTATGATGCCTGTCAGTTTAGAATTGGTTGGATTAATTAAGAATATGATGGTTAATTATGCATGCTTTATTTTGACTGAATTCAGCTTAGATTACGCATGTTTAGGCTGCCCTAAAGGTGTTTAGAATGAAACTGATTATATGTCAGAATATGTTGCCTGAAAGTAGCCTCAAAGTATATATAAATACCTTGAATCGGTGCATGTTAACATTCAATTCATGCTTGAAAAATAGCCTTGAAACGACCTAGTAACGCTTCAAATCGATACGTGTTAGTTTAGTTCAGTTCACGCTTGAAAAGTAACTCTGGAAATAATTGAAGAATGTTTTTAAACGATGCCCTAAGCTAATGTATGCTGAATTGGTTAACTCCTGATTAAAGTTAACCTTAGAAACGACCTAAATAAGCCTTGAGTTGACACTCGTTAAGTTAGTTCATTCATGTTAAAAAGTGACCCTTAAAATAACCTAAGTACACTTTGATTCGTCACCTAATAAGTTCGTTCAATTATGTGTAAAAGTAAGCTTCAAAATGACTTACACGAGCTTTAAATCAATGAATGTTAAATTAGTCAAGTCATGCTTGAACTGATACTTGCTAAGCTAGCTAAGTCACATTTAAAAGTTGTTCTTAAATCAACCTAAGCATGTCTTGAATTCATGCTTACTAAGTTAGTTAATTAATGTTTGAAAGCAGCATTCGAATCGTCCTAAACACGCTTTAAGCCGATGTATGTTGAGTTAGTTGACGCATGCTTGAAGGTAACTTTTGAGACAACCTAAACATGCCTTAAGTTATTGTATGTGGAATTAGTTGATCCATGCTTGAAGACGTTATCAAAACAACGTAAGAATGTCTTAAAACAATGTATGTTATGCTGGTTGGCCACGCTTTGAGAATGACATGAACTTGACATGCTTGCCCCCTATTTGCGAGTTATGAATGTAGGCTAGTTTCATGCCTTGTGAGTTTATTTCAGTTCGTTAAGTACTTTTTTCAAGTTAATGCAATATAGATATGTATGCATATGTGTTTATATATATGCTATAATGCATAGCCGGATAATGGTTGCTCGCTCAGTAAGTTCATACGTAGCTGTTTCTTTATAAGCTTTCATGATAATATGCTATGGTTATAGAATTGAAAACCGAGATGGTAGTCGGATGGCTTGAGGTTGAAGTATGAGTGGTTCAAGGTTTCATGTGGTTGGTTCCTATGTAAGGAGGGAGTCTGGGTTCTGATTAACTACAACCGTGTGGATTGCCAGGCCATGTGCAGCTCATGTTTCTAAGTTGAATTATGAAGTGTTTGAATGGGTACATGTCCACCCCTACCCTTTCTATGTCATTGAGCTTGATTATTTGTATAAGGGTTTTAGAAAAGAGCGATTTCATATTTTGAAATGATAGCAGCCATAATTATTGGTGCGTGATGGCCGATTTTAACTAAGCGAATATAGTTTTGGGAGTGAACTCGCTTGAACGAAGGAATCCCTAAAGAGATTTACAAAGGCGTGAGTTGTATAATAAAGGATTTCACTGTGAGAGGTAGTAAAATTATTAGCTGTTATGGCCCATACGCTTTAAATTGGTTAAGATAATATGCTTCGGACAATATGATATGAATGATGTTAGCCTATGGGATAATTCCTGGTATTAGGAAACCCTAGAAGACCCTGACGAGGGTAATGGTCCCATATGTTATATGTAGCCGTCCCGGGAGTAAGTGCTTAAGTGTGAGCGTTAGGTCTCACAATGGGGTTGAGAATAGATCTCATCCAATCAACACCCTGGAATGATCTTATGCCAGATGTATTTTTCTACTAAGCAAAGAAAAGCAGTTGACATTTTCCCATTTTAAGTATTTCAGAAGAAAGAAAGTTTCAAGGGCCATTAAGAGGCCAGTTGAATGAAATGTGAAAAGTTTATAAGGGTCATTATACGACTAATACGAAAGAGATTTCTTTTAATGAAAGCGAGCCTCAAGGAGGCTAAGAAAAGAGTTTTTATGGGCCTCAAGAGGCTAAGCAAAGTGTTTTTAAGAAAAGAAGGAAAGCTTTCTGTACGTGTTATGTGCTTTTCTTATGAATAAAATGTGAATGAGATTTCAAGTAAGGCTAAGTAAAGTGTTTTCACAAAAAAAAAAAAGAAAGATGCTTGTGCATATCTTGTGATTCATATTCTAAGTGCAGTATGAATGAAACTCTAAGTAAAGTATGGCCATATCTTTGTAATACATCAAGTCTACAAGTTTGAATGTGCTTACTTTGTGAAAGAAAGTTCAACGCATAGTCTCTGTTGCTTGTCTACATGCCCGAGTGTTTGCTAATGGGGAAATATGCTCGTTAGGGACCTTGAAATGAGTTTGAGTAGTAAGAATAAAGTTCAGGGGTAATGATCCATCCCTTGGGGGCTATAATTGCCTAGTATGAGAGTAATGCGCAAATATGTGATATATGGCTACTAAAGGTATTACTGCCTGCAACGATTTTGGTTTTAATGGGGCGGGGAATACTCACTGAGCGTGTGGTTGCTCATCCCATTACTCTTTCCCCTTTTTCCCCAGGTTTTCTTTACGGCAAGTAGAAGTCAATCATTTACGCCCAGATGGGGTTCATCCTTACTTGAAAGGCATCGTGTGTGTTCGTGTTGAAATGGCCTTACATGTTGAACAATGTAGTGTAATGTACTACTCAAGTTGTAATTGTTTGTAAACAAGGCACTCTATCTCATGTAATGCATATTGTTTATGAGTCGCTCTGTATGGCCATGTGAGCCAACCATCTAATTAGTTAGATGTCTTCTTGGTCAAAGTTAGTTCTGTTTTAGGATGTAAACTCCAATACTCCAGTTGTGTGAACAGTGGAGTTGTACCTTTCATTTCTTCTTTATTAATGAACTATGTTGTTTGAGTACTCCGAGTGAGTTGCTCGTTGAGTTATGAACTCCAACGCATAGCCGTTGAGCTTATTCTATAATGGTTTATAGTTCCGTTGATTATAGGGGTTTATTCTATGGCTTTTAGCCTGGAAACGGTCAGCTTTTAGGGGAAAACTCTGTCCGTTTTGCCCCAGAAACTAGGTAGGAAGTACGAAAACGTAATGCTCTTTTATTCTACGTTAAGTTAGCTGCCTTACTTTCTACATTACAAAATTCATATTTTTATTAACCATATGTGTTAAATTAGTATCGGGATGCTTATGTGAGCGATAATTTTATTGAAAAGAATTATTATTTCTATTATTGATTTTAAAGTTAATTTGTGCTATTTGGGCCCTTGAATTATATCGATAGTTTAATTTAGGCGTTATTCGATTTATTTAGTCATTTCCCGAATGCGAGTAGGTTGGTAACCTTAGAATTAGTTTCGAGGTTTATCAAAATCGAACCTTAATGTATTTGGGAATGAATAATCGATGCGCGATTGTGTTAACGATTAGGTTTACAATTAGAGGTGGGAGATGGGGCTGGCGACTTTAGTTGACTAATCTTTTAAACCCAAATGAAAGCCAAAAAAAAAAAAAAAAAAAGAAAAAGGAACCTAAGGGGCCAAAGCCCCTTACTCTATCAGGAAACACGCGCGAGAGGGGGAGGGAGGGGTCTCAACCCCACCCCCGATCTTCACCACAAGGAGAGAAAGAGAGGGGGGGAGGCCGATGGTGCGCCATCATGCTGGCGAACGGCCGGCCATCGCACTACTCGCACAGGAGCTGCAAAGCCTAGCCCTGATCAGTAGGCGTAAGCAGAGAAGAGAGGTCGTGAGGTCGAGGGAGTGAGGGACTCCCGTGTCAGTGGTGGTCGACACCGGTGGGACGGCGGCCAGGCGTCATCGGCAGGGCTTTTCGGCTGGTGGCTTGCGTTAGGCAACCCCCAAACCACGGAAAATGAGGGTTTGAAAGCTAGGGGTTTCAAACTGCCAAGCGTGATAGCGGCAAGAGGGTCGAGATCCGGGTTTTGAAGCATCCAAATCAAGCCCAAAGCAATTAGACCGGGCCCGTAGCTTATAATCCATGTGGGTGTTTCTCGCCTGCTATGTATTAGTAATTTTGAAAACATTTTAGCCCTTAAGTTGTGATGCCTGTCCGTTTAGAATTAGTTAGATTAATCGAGAATATGATGACTGATTATGCATGCTTTATTTCGACTGAATTCAGCTTAGATTACGCATGTTTAGGCTGCCCTAAATGTATTTAGAATTAAGCTGATCATATGTCAGAATGTGCTGCCTGAAAGTAGCCTCCAATTATATATGAATACCTCGAATCGGTATATGTTAATATAGTCAATTCATGCTTGAAAAATAGCCTTGAAACGACCTAATAGCGCTTCGAATCGATACGTGTTAGTTTAGTTAAGTTCACGCTTGAAAAGTAGCCCCGAAAGTAATTGAAGAATGTTTTTAAACAATGCCCTAAGTTAATGTATGCTGAATTGGTTAACTCCTGATTAAAGTTAACCTTAGAAACGACCTAAATAAGCCTTGAAATGACACTCGCTAAGTTAGTTCATTCATGTTGAAAAGTGACCCTTAAAATAACCTAAGTACACTTTGATTCGTCGCCTAATAAGTTCGTTCAATTATGTCTAAAAGTAAGCTTTAAAATGACTTATACATGCTTTAAATCGATGAATGTTAAATTAGTCAAGTCATGCTTGAACCGATACTTGCTAAGCTAGCTAAGTCACATTTAAAAATTGCTCCTCAATCAACCTAAGCATGTCTTGAATTGATGCTTAATAAGTTAGTTAATTAATGTTTGAAAGTAGCATTCGAATCGTCCTAAACATATTTTAAGCCGATGTATGTTGAGTTAGTTGATGCATGGTTGAAGGTAACTTTTGAGACAACCTAAACATGTCTTAAGTTATTGTATGTGTAATTAGTTGATCCATGCTTGAAGACGTTATCAAAACAACGCAAGAATGTCTTAAAACAATGTATGCTATGCTGGTTGGCCACACTTTGAGAACGACATGAACTTGACATGCTTACCCCCTATTTGCGAGTTATGAATGTAGGCTAGTTTCATGCCTTGTGAGTTTATTTCAGTTCATTAAGTGCTTCTTTCAAGTTAATGCAGTATAGATATATATGCGTATGTGTTTATATATATATGCTATAACGCATAGCTGGATGATGGCTGCTAGCTCGGTAAGTTTATACGTGGCTATTTCTTTATAAGCTTTCATGATAATATGCTATGGTTATAGAATTGAAAACCAAGATGGTTGTCAAATGTCTTGACATTAAACTATGAGTGGTTTAAGGTTTCCTGTGATCAGTTCCTATGTGAGGAGGGAGCCTGGGCTGTGATTAACCGCAACAGTGTGGATTACCAGGCCATGTGTGGCTCATGTTTCTAAGTTGAATTATGAAGTGTTTGAATGTGTACATGTGCCCCCTACCCTTTCTATGTCATAAGTTTGATTATTTGCAAAAGGGTGAGTTTTAGAAAAGAGGGATTTCATGTTGAAATGATAGTAGCCATAATTATTAGTGCATGATGGCCTATTTTAACTAAACGAATACAGTTCTTGGAGTGAACTCGCTTGAACGGGGAAACCCCTAAAGAGGTTTACAAACATGTGAGTTGTATGATAAAGGATTTTGCTGTGAGAGGCAGCAAAATCATTAGCCGTTATGGCCCATATGCTTTAAATTGGCTAAAATAATGTGCTTCGGACAATATGATATGAATGATATTAGCCTAGGGGATAAGTGCTGGTACTAGGAAACCCTAGAAGACCCTGACGAGGGTCATGCTCCAATATGTTATATGTAGCCGTCTCGGGAGCAAGAGCTTAAGCGTGAGCGTTAGGTCTCACTATGGGGTTGAGTTTAAATTTCACCCAATCAGCACCCTGTAATGATAACATGCCAGATGTATTTTCCTAATAAGCAAAGAAGAGCAGTTGGCAGTTTGCCATTTTAAGTATTTCAGAAGAAAGAAAGTTTCAAGGGCCATTAAGAGGCCAGTTAACTGAAATGTGAAAAGTTTATAAGGGTTATTGTGCGACTAATGCGAAAGAGATTTCCTTTGATGAAAACGAGCCTCAAAGAGGCTAAGAAAAGAGTTTTTATGGGCCTTAAGAGGCTAAGCAACGTGTTTTTAAGAAAAGAAGGAAAGCTGTCTGTGCATGATCTGTGCTTTTCTTATGAATGAAATGTGAATGAGATTTCAAGTAAGGCAGAGTAAAGTGTTTTCACAAAAAGAAAGAAAGATGTTTGTGTATATCTTGTGATTCATATTCTAAGTGCAGTATGAATGAAACTCTAAGTAAAGCATAGCCATATCTTTGTAATGCATCAAGTCTATAAGTTTGAATGTGCTTACTTTATGAAAGAAAGTTCAATGCATAGTCTCTGTTGCTTATCGACATGCCCGAGTGTTTGCTAGTGAGGAAATCTGGTCGTTAGGCACCTAGAAAAGAGTTTGACTAGTAGGAGCAAAGTTCAGGGGTAATGATCTATCCTTTGGGGGCTATAATTGCCTAGTATGAAAGTAATGCATAAATACATGATATGTGGCTATTAAAGGTATTACTGCCTGCAACGGTTTTGGTTTTAAGGGGGCGGGGAATACTCGCTGAGCGTGTGGTTGCTCATCTCATTACACTTTCCCCCTTTCCCCCAGGTTTTCTTCACGGCAAGTAGAAGTCAATCATTTTACACCAAGATAGAGTTCATCCTTGCTTGAAAGGCGTCATGTGTGTTCGTGTTGAAATGGCCTTACATGTTGAACAATGTAGGGTAATGTACTACTCAAGTGGTAATTGTTTGTAAACTAGGCACTCTATCTCATGTAATGCACATTGTTTATGAGTTGTCCCGTATCGCCATGTGAGCCAACCATCTAATTAGTTAGATGTCTTCTTTGTCAAAGTTAGTTATGCTTTGGGATGTAAACTCCAATACTCCGGTTGTGTGAACCATTCCGTTGTACCTTTCATTTCTGCTTTATTAATGAACTATATTGTTTGAGTACTTCAAGTGAGTTGCTCCTTGAGTTATGAACTCCGGCGTATAACCGTTGAGCTTATTTTGTAATGTTGTACAGTTCCGTTGACTGCAGGGGTTTACTGTAAGGCTTTTACCCTGGAAACGGTCAGTTTTTAGGGAAAATTCTATCTGTTTTGCCCCAGAAACTAGGTAGGAAGTACGAAAATGTAACGCTCTTTTATTTTACGTTAAGTTGGCTGCCTTACCTTCTACGTTACGGAATTCGTGTTTTTATTAACCAAATGAGTTAAATTAGTATCGATGTGCTTATGTGAGCGATAATTTTATTAAAAAGAATTATTATTTCTGTTATTGATTTTAAAGTTAATTCGTGCTATTTATGCCCTTAAATTATATCGATAGTTTGATTTAGTCGTTATTCGATTTATTTAGTCATTTTCCGAGTGCGAGTTGGTTGATAACCTCAGAATTAGTTTTGAGGTTTATTAAAATCGAATCTTAATGTATTTGGGAATGAATGATCGATGGGCGATTGTATTAACCATTAGGTTTAGAATAAGAGGTACGAGATTGGACTGGCTATTTTAGTTGACTGATCCCTTAAACCCAAATGAAACCCAAAATAAAAAAAAAGAAAAAGAAAAAGGAACATAAGGGGCCGAAGCCCCTTACTCTATTAGGACACCTACGCGAGAGGGGGAGGGAGGGGTCTCAACCCCAGCCCCGATCTTCACCATAGGAATGGGGGAGAGAGAGGGGGGTGGCCGACAGTGCGGCATGACGCTGGCGAACGGCCAGTCGTCGCACGGCTTGCACAAGAGCCGTAAGGCCTAACCCCGATCAGCAGGCACGAGTAGAGAATAGAGGTCTAGAGGTCGAGGGAGTGAGGGACTCCTATGCCACTAGTGGTCGACACCGGTGGGACGTCGGCCAGGCGTTGTCGGCAAGGCTCTTCGACTAGTGGCTTGGGTCAGGCAACCCACAAACCCCAGGAAAATGAGGGTTTAAAAGCTAGGGTTTTTAAACTACCAGGCGTGACAGCGGCAAGAGAGTTGAGATCCGGGTTTTGAAGCATCCAAATCAAGCCCAAAGACCTTAAAACGGGTCCTTAGCTTGGAATCCAGGGAGGAGTTTCTCGCTTCCTATGTATTAGTAATTTCGAAAACGTTTTAGCCCTTAAGTTGTGATGCCTGTCAGTTTGCAATTAGTTAGATTAATCGAGAATATGATGACTGATTAAGCATGCTTGATTTCGACTAAATTCAGCTTAGATTACGCATGTTTAGGCTGCCCTAAATGTGTTTAGAATTAAATTGATCATATGTCAGAATATGCTGCCAGAAAGTAGCCTCGAAGTATATGTGAATACCTTGAATCGATGCATGTTAATATAGTCAATTCATGCTTGAAAAATAGCCTAGAAACGACCTAATAACGCTTCGAATCGATATGTGTTAGTTTAGCTAGGTTCAAGCTTGAAAAGTAGCTCCGGAAATAATTAAAGAATGTTTTTAGACGATGCCCTAAGCTAATGTACGCTGAACTGGTTAACTCCTGATTGAAGTTAACCTTAGAAATGACCTAAATAAGCCTTGAATTGACACTCACTAAGTTAGTTCATTCATGTTGAAAAGTGACCCCTAAAATAACCTAGGTACACTTTTATTCATCGCCTAATAAGTTCGTTCAATTATGTTTAAAAGTAAGCTTCAAAATGACTTATACGTGGTTCAAATCGACGAATGTTAAATTAGCCAAGTCGTGCTTGAACCGATACTTGCAAGCCAGCTAAATCACATTTAAAAGTTGCTCCTGAATCAACCTAAGAATGTCTTGAACTGATGCTTACCAAGTTAGTTAATTAATGTTTGAAAGTAACATTCGAATCGTCCTAAACACGCTTTAAGCCGATGTATGTTGAGTTAGTCGATGCTTGAAGGTAACTTTTGAAACAACCTAAACATGCCTTAAGTTATTATATGTGGAATTAGTTGATCCATGCTTGAAGACGTTATCGAAACAACCTAAGAATGTCTTAAAACGATCTATGTTATACTGGTTAGCCACGCTTTGAGAATGACATGGACTTGACATGCTTACCCCCAATTTGCGAGTTATGAATGTAGGCTAGTTTCATGCCTTGTGTGTTTATTTCAGTTCATTAAGTACTTTTTTCAACTTAATGCAATATAGACATGTATGCATATGTGTTTATATATATGCTATAACGCATAGCCGGATAATGGTTGCTTGCCCGGTAAGTTTATACGAAGTCGTTTCTTTATAAGCTTTCATGATAATATGCTATGGTTGTAGAATTAAAAACTGAGATGGTAGTCGGATGGCTTGAGGTACAACTATGAGCGGTTCGAGGTTTCCTGTGGTCGGTTGCTATGTGAGGAGGGAGTCTGGGTTATGATTAACACCAACCGTGTGGATTGCCAGGCCATGTGTGGGTCATGTTGGTAAGTTGAATTATGAAGTATTTGAATGTGCACATGTGCACCCCTACTCTTTCTATGTCATTAAGTTTGATTATTTGTATAAGGGTGAGTTTTAGAAAAGAGGATTTCACATTTTGAAATGATAGTAGCCATAATTATTAGTGCATGATGGCTAATTTTAACTAAAAGAATACAGTTTTGGGAGTGAACTCGCTTGAACGGGGGAATCCCTAAAGAGGTTTACAAAGGCGTGAGTTATATGATAAAGGATTTCGCTGTGAGAGGCAGCAAAATTGTTAGCCGTTATGGCCCTTACAGTTTAAATTGGCTAAGATAATGTGCTTTGGATAATATGATATGAATGATGTTAGCCTAAGGGATAAATCCTGGTACTAGGAAACCCTAGAAGACCTTGACGAGGGTAATAATCCGATGTGTTATATTTGCCCGTCCCAGGAGTAAGGGCATAAGCGTGAGAATTAGGTCTCACTATGGGGTTGAGAATAGATCTCAGCTAATCAGCACCCTATAATGATCTCATGCCAGATGTATTTTCCTAATAAGCGAAGAAAAGTAGTTGGCATTTTGCCATTTTAAGCATTTCAGAAGAAAGAAAGTTTCAAGGGCCATTAAGAGGCTAGTTGAACGAAATGTGAAAAGTTTATAAGGGTCATTATGCGAGCAATACGAAAGAGATTTTCTTTAATGAAAACGAGCCTCAAAGAGGTTAAGAAAAGAGTTTTTATGGGCCTCAAGAGGCAAAGCAAAGTGTTTTCAAGAAAAGAAGGAAAGCTTTCCGTGCATGTTCTGTTATTTTCTTATGAATGAAATGTGAATGAGATTTGAAGTAAGGCTAAGTAAAGTGTTTTGACAAAAAGAAAGAAAGATGCTTGTGCATATCTTATGATTCATATTCTAAGTGCAGTGTGAATGAAACTCTAAGTAAAGCATGGCCATATCTTTGTAATGCATCAAGTCTGAAGTTTAAATGTGCTTACTTTGTGAAAGAAAGTTCAATGCATAGTCTCTGCTGCTTGTGTACATGCCCGAGTGCTTGCTAGTGAGGAAATCTGGAGAAATGAGTTTGAGCCATAAGGATAAAGTTCAGGGGTAATGATCCGTCCTTTGGGGGCTATAATTGCCTAGTATGAAAGTAATGTGTAAACACGTGATATACGGTTATTAAAGGTATTATTGCCTGCAACAGTTTAGTTTTAAGGGGGCAGGGAATACTCGCTGAGCGTGTGCTGCTCATTCCATTACTCTTTTTCCTTTTTCCCCAGGTTTTCTTTATGGCAAGTAGAAGTCAATCATTTATGCCAAGATGGAGTTCATCCTTGCTTGAAAGGCGTCGTGTGTGTTCATGTTGAAATGGCCTTATATGTTGAATAATGTAGTGTAATATACTACTCAAGTTGTAATTATTTGTAAACTAGGCACTCTATCTCATGTAATGCATATTGTTTATGAGTCGCTCTATATAGCCATGTGAGCTAACCATCAAATTACTTAGATGTCTTCTTAGTCAAAGTTAGTCATGTTTTGGGATGTAAATCCCAATACTCCGGTTATGTGAACCGTTAAGTTGTATCTTTCATTTCTTCTTTATTAATGAACCATATTGTTTGAGTACTCTGAGTGAGTTGCTCGTTGACTTATGAACTCCGACGCATTGCCGTTGAGCTTATTTTATAATGGTTTACAGATCTGTTGATTGCAGGGGTTTATTGTAAGGCTTTTGGCCTTGAAACGGTTGGTTTTTAGGGGAAAACTCTGTCCGTTTTGCCCCAGAAGCTTAGTAGGAAGTAAGAAATCATAACGCTCCTTTATTTTACGTTAAGTTGGCTACCTTACCTTTTACGCTACAAAATTCGTATTTTTATTAACCATATGAGTTAAATCAGTATCGATGTGCTTATGTGAGTGATAATTTTATTAAAAAGAATTACTATTTCTGTTATTGATTTTAAAGTTAATTCGTGCTATTTGTGCCCTTAAATTATATCGATAGTTTAATTTAGTCATTATTCAATTTACTTAGTCATTTCCCGAGTGCGAGTAGGTTGGTAACCTCAGAATTAGTTTTGAGGTTTATTAAAATCGAACCTTGACGTATTTGGGAACGAATGATCGACGAGCGATTATATTGGCGATTAGGTTTAGAATAACAGGCACGAGATTGGACTGGCTGTTTTAGTTGTCTGATCTTTTAAACCGAAATAAAACCCAAGACAAAAAAAAAGAAAAAGAAAAAGGAACATAAGGGGCCGAAGCCCTTACTCTATCAGGCCACACACGCGAGAGGGGGAGGGAGGGGTCTCAACCCCAGCCCCGATCTTCACCAGCCGGAGAGGGAGAGAGGGGGGGGAGGCCGACGGTGCACCATCAGGCGGGCGAACGGCCGGCCGTCGCACAGCTCGCACGGGAGCCGCAAGGCCTCACCCCAATCCGCTGGTGCGAGCAGAGAAGAGAGGTCGAGAGGTCGAGGGAGTGAGGAACTCCTATGCCAGCGGTGGTCGACACTGGAGGGACGGCGGCCAGGCGTCATCGGCAAGGCTTTCCGGCTGGTGGCTCGAGTCAGGCGACCCCCAAACCCCAGGAAAATAAGGGTTTGAAAGCTAGGGTTTTCAAACTGCCAAGGCTGACAGCGGCGAAAGAGTCGAGATCCTGGTTTTGAAGCATCCAAATCGAGCCCAAAGCCCTTAGAACGTGCCCTAAGCTTGGAATCCAGGTGGGTGTTTCTTACCTCCTATGTGTTAGTAATTTCGAAAACGTTTTAGCCCTTAAGTTATGATGCCTGTCAGTTTAGAACTAGTTAGATTAATCGAGAATATGATGACTGATTAAGCATGCTTTATTTTGACTGAATTCAGCTTAGATTATGCATGGTTAGGCTACCCTAAATGTGCTTAGAATTAAACTGATCATACGTCAGAATATGCTGCCTGAAAGTAGCCTCAAAGTATATATGAATACCTTCAATCGATGCATGTTACTATAGTCAATTCATGCTTGAAAAATAGCCTTCAATTGACACTCGCTAAGTTCGTTCATTCATGTTGAAAAGTGACCCTTAAAATCACCTAAGTACCCTTTGATTCGTCGCCTAATAAGCTCGTTCAATTACGTTTAAAAGTAAGCTTCAAAACGACTTATACGTGCTTCAAATCGATGAATGTTAAACTAGTTAACTCATGCTTAAACTGATACTTGCTAAGCTAGCTAAGTCACTTTAAAAGTTGCTCCTGAATAAACCTAAGCATGTCTTGAATTGATGCTTACTAAGTTAGTTAATTAATGTTTGAAAGTAGCATTCGAATCGTGCTAAACATGCTTTAAGCTGATGTATGTTGAATTAGTTGATGCATGCTTGAAGGTAACTTTTGAGACAACCTAAATATTCCTTAAGTTACTGTATGTGGAATTAGTTGATCCATGCTTGAAGACGTTATCGAAACAATCTAAGACTGTCTTAAAATGATGTATGTTATGCTGGTTACCCACACTTTGAGAAAGACATGAACTTGACATGCTTACCCTCCATTTGCGAGTTATGAATGTAGGCTAGTTTCATGCCTTGTGAGTTTATTTCAGTTCGTTAAGTACTTATTTCAAGTTAATACAATATAGATATATATGCGTATGTGTTTATATATATGCTATAACGCATAGCTGGATGATGGCTGCTCGCTCGGTAAGTTTATACGTAGCTATTTCTTTATAAGCTTTCATGATAATATGCTATGGTTACAGAATTGAAAATCGAGATGGTAGTCGGATGGCTTGAGGTTGAACTATAAGTGGTTCAAGGTTTCCTATGGTGGGTTCCTATGTGAGGAGGGAGTTTGGGTTGTGATTAACCGCAACAGTGTGGATCACCAGGCCATGTGTGGCTCATGTTTCTAAGTTGAATTATGAAGTGTTTGAATGTATACATGTGCACCCGTACCCATTCTATGTCGTTAAGTTTGATTATTCGCATAAGGGTGAGTTTTAGAAAAGAGGGATTTCAGGTTGAAATGATAGTAGCCATAATTATTAGTGCATGATGGCCTATTTTAACTAAACGAATAAAGTTCTTGGAGTGAACTCGCTTGAACGGGGGAACCCCTAAAGTGGTTTACAAAGGCGTGAGTTGTGTGATAAAGGATTTCGCCGCAAGAGGCAGCAAAATTATTAGCCGTTATGGCCCATATGCTTTAAAATGGATAAGATAATGTGATTTGGACAATATGATATGAATGATGTTAGCTAGGGGATAAGTGCTGATACTAGGAAACCCTAGAAGACCATAACGAGGGTAATGGCCTGATATCTTATATGTAGCCATCCCGGGAGTAAGAGCTTAAGCGTGAGCATTAGGTCTCACTATGAGGGTTGAGAATAGATCTCGCCCAATCAGCACCCTGTAATGATCATATGCCGGATGTATTTTCCTAATAAGCAAAGAAGAGAAGTTGGCAGTTTGTCATTTTAAGTATTTCAGAAGAAAGAAAGTTTCAAGGGCCTTTAAGAGGCCAGTTGACTGAAATGTGAAAAGTTTATAAGGGTCATTATGCGACCAATACGAACGAGATTTCCTTTGATGAAAACAACCTCAAAGAGGCTAAGAAAAGAGTTTTTATGGGCCTCAAGAGGCTAAGCAAAGTATTTTCAAAAAAAGAAGGAAAGCTTCATGTGCATGTTCTGTGCTTTTCTTATGAATGAAATGTGAATGAGATTTCAAGTAAGGCTAAGCAAAGTGTTTTCACAAAAAGAAAGAAAGATGCTTGTGCATATCTTGTGATTTATATTCTAAGTGTGGTATGAATGAAACTCTAAGCAAAGCACGACCATATCTTTGTAATGCATCAAGTCTATAAGTTTGAATGTGCTTACTTTGTGAAAGAAAGTTCAATGCATAGTCTGTGTTGCCTGTCTACATGCCCGAGTGTTTGCTAGTGAGGAAATCTGGTCGTTACGGACCCACTACAAAAAAAAGGTCATGTTTCCACGCTTATTTAACCACACTTGAGTAAGCGTGGCAGAAAAATAAAGACCAATTACTATCCCCACACATAATAAGTGCGGATAAATATAACCACGCTTATAAGCATGGTAGTAAGATAATAATGTATACCCACACATATTAAGTGTAGGGAATTGCCGATCATAAATATGAAACAATTAGCACAGATACTAAGTGTAGTAGCCAATTTATTTAATTTTTTTAAATTGTGTTTTTTCTTTAATTAGACCACCAAATTAAATTTTAAAAAAAAGAAAAAACAATTGAAATTGTCTTTTTTCTTAAATTAAACCGCCAAATTAAATTTAAAAAAAGGAAAACAATTGGGTTAGAATTGAGAAACTCAACCCCTGCGCGCCATTTTCATGCCTGCCTCAATTACTCCGGGGCGCCCCCCTCTGCTTCTCCACTCTAACCCTCCCAGTTCGTCGCGCGTCTGGTCTGCTTTGGTCGGTGGTGATCGACGGCGAGGTTCCGGCAGTCACATGGTGGTTTCTGTGGTTTGCAGTTTGGGTCGTGGCTTGAAGTTTCGGCGTGGTTAGAAATTGGTCCCAGCATTCATGGGCTACCGAAGCTTGAAATTCTGGCGTCTCCTGGCTTCCGGTGGCAAGGATTCCAGCCAGTCTGTATCATCATCCCCTTTCTCTCTTTATCTGAATTGTATGGTCTGAAGTTCAAAATTAGGGATTGTATTGCGTGCCTTTGAAATTGCTTCAATTGAACTGATGTGCTTTTGCTCTAGATATGCTGGTATTTTACCGACTCCTGGGAGCAATTTCGGATAAATGGAATAGTTGATGTGATTGATGGGTTAAACCCAGATCTTGCAAAGCTTTAGGTGAGTTCGAGCTACTGCTAGATCTTACAAGGTTTCTGAATGAAGTTATATTTTTATTATGAGCAGCATCCAAGCGAAAGCCCTTGCTTGTTGTCAGAGTTTAGTCCACTGAAGCCGTTAGTGAATCAAATTAGCATATCCTGATTTTGAACTGAATCTAAGTTGTTTCAAAATCTTTAACTCCTCAAATTTTCAACTACTTTCATTCTTCCTCGAAAAGAAAAGCGAGAGAAACTAATAAGTAAAGAAGCTTTTCAGGTATTGCATTTGGATGGTGTTGCTCTGGGTGAATTTCCTTTAGTATAAGATGCCATTGCGTGTTTGCTATTTCTGTTACATCTCTTTGCTACCCAGTTTTCAGTTAAGGCTTGTCTTTTCTCTAATCATTCTTTGGGAAAACCCCTCCCTAAGCATGAGAAGGATAAGTCTGTCGAGTATACCTTGACCTCCTCATCTCAGGCCCTGCAACAGGAGGAAGGTTCCATTGGCTCCTTCTATTGTGGATGTTGATTTCCTCTTAACTCTTAAAGGAGTATGTAATCTTGCTTTTGATCCCCAACATATACATGACCATACAGGTTTCAATAACTTCCTTGACCTGCATTCTATACCTGAAAGTAGTCTGAAGTAATTTTATGTGGGCGATTATTTTGAGCAAATTTTGAATGGAATACATTTGGAAGCAACTAGCTATAATAATCATGTTTGTTGTTGTTGTGAACCTTTATTTTGCATTTTCTCTTTTCTTATTCTTAGATGTCATGCAGCAAAGGGAGAACTCTTGGTTTGCTAGTTCCCTGAGAGCAAGGATGCAGTATTTGGGTCCAGATCTGGATCTACCCTCTGTTAATGAGGAGTTGCCTGAGAATACCAGTTTAGATCCTTCTGTTAGTCCAGTGAGTGCATTTTGTCTGCTGGTTCTTGATCCAAAAAAGGTTCTTCCATCATGTTAATGTTTAAGTTGCATAGGTGTACCATGAAGCTTATTCATCTTGCCAGCCTCATTTTTCCTTTATTTTGCAGGTGGATTACTTGAACCGGAAGACCAATACGAGGCAAGTCTTTGAATGTAGCGGAAGTTTAAATGGAGATAGATGTTCGACTTCAGGGAGAATCAACCCATAGCCACTTTTTTTGGTTCTTTGTTGTAAGAATGTGATCACCTGATGAGTGTTAATGTGTCTATTGATTTTAGGTTCTGGGCATGCCTCCAAGATTTATGCGCATCTAACTGTTATTTTTAAAAGTTCAAAATCAAACCCTCTGTATTGAATGGATTATTCTTGAGGTGCAATGGTTTGAAGGTTACTTTCATGAATCAGAGGTCTCTATCACTCCCCTTCATATTTGGTGATGCTGCATTGTGTGTATATCTTGCAAAAAAAAAAGAAAGGTTTTCCACTAGATGAGTATTGCATTTTATAGCACCAACCCTCCTGTATTTCCTCTACTTTTGCAGCCTCACAGGAAGGTAGATTCGTACATGTTTTTGCATCAAGTAGTTCATCTGCCTTTACTGTCAGTTAAAATATAGGTTCTTTATGCATATTGTTCTACGAAGCTAGGTGTCTCAGGCTGTTTGTTTTACCCATATTCTTTCCGGTGCACTACCTGTGGCTTATCAAAGTTATCCATTTTATGTCCTCCCAGACTTTTCAGTGAATTTACCCCTTAAGGGAATTGTAGTTTTCGGCTGAATTCTCAGTGGTTGCTCGCTCACATGTATCTTATTCTTCAGTAACTCTGCCACAAACAGTTGTCGCATCTAGCGTTTTGTAGTTTGGCATGACTCTTGAGCACAAAAGTTTGTCAAATCTCTACAGAGATGCAGTTTTTAGGAGGAAGTTACAAGCTGTTTACTTTTATATAAAGATTATCTTACTTGAGGCATCATATTGGCCAGGCAGGAATGAAAATGCGCACTTTGATTTTTGATTCTTGTATAGTGCTACTTATTCATTGGATTGATTATGGAATGTCGAGCGAGTTGATGAATTGCAGCTAACTGAAAGCTTCAGCTACTTTGCGAATTGTGCGGTAAGTCTTAAGAGCCTATCCTTATCTTTGAATGGATGGCACCTTTATTTCTTTTATGCCATTAACCAGTATGCTGGTGCGCCTGCCATTCTCTGTGTCTCAGAATTTATTTCCCTTCACTTTTCCACTTCTTGTTGATGAGAAAATGCTTGAGTAAAACCTTTTTTACCTGATTTTGTAAGTCGTTTGGCTACGGATGTGTAGTCCGTGCGTTGTATATTCTTTTATGTAAATTCTTTTGCTGTGTACTCCAAGTGTGTGACCTGTTGAATTGTGAGCTCCGGCATGTGGCCGTTGAGTTATTGGAATGTTTTTTCTTATTTTTCTGTATTGCAGACACCTAGTGTAAGGCTTTAAGCCTGGGTTATGGTCAGGTTTTAGACGAAATGCTGTCCGTTTAGTTCCAAAAATTTTAGGCACTGCTGACACTTCTAGCTGAGGGCCAGAGATGTTACAGTGTGCAGGGTTGTCTGTACCTAGTAGGAGTGGTACAAATTGCAATATTTTTTTTTGAAGTTTTAATTATTTGTTATCATTTTTTAAAATTATTTTTCTCTAATATCGTTCTTTAGAGAACGCGGAACTCATATTTTTTTTCTAAGTTCTAATTTTTTATTTTCATCTTCCTTGTAGACTGTGGGAGTTTGCAAACGTAAGGCTGAACCAAGTGTGTTAGATATGGTGCTTCGTGAAAAATGGGACGAAATTACACTTGTAAGTTTATCACTTCTTTTTGCAGTATATAACAATGTCTTCTATTTTCAAGATGATTGATATTTGCTTCAATTTCTATAATGTGGAGTGATATTTACTCTAATGGATTGATTTGGTATTTTTAGGTGACAACTAAGGGAAATGTGTAACGAGAAGGGACAAGAAATGGAGAAAATGTTAGCCCTTGATTCCCCTCTCCCATTTTAGACGTTACACATGGATTTTAGTTAAGAAACTCTTGCTTATTGGATATGTATTTATGTCACATTCTTAGAACATATTTTCAGTCTTAGGATGCATCGGGGATATTTCATTTCTATTTTACTATCACGGTCCTTGTGAAGTCTTGATAGCAACAATTATTCCAATAATTATTATGATTTTGTCGTATTATTTTTGTAATTTATAATATATATATATATATATATATATATATATATATGCTACAATGCTCAAAATTTTGAATTTATGAAGGTTTATATTATTACCAAAAATTGAAAAATTATTAAAGGCGCCAAAAGTTGTTAAAAAATTTCCAGCCAAATTATTTACGAATTCATTCAAAAGTTAGTTGTTTAAAAGTTAGCTGAATAGGTTCAAGTTGTAACACTTATAAAAGCAGTGACAAGCAGCGTAATGTTCACAATCAGCTAGGTTTTCCCACACTTATATATGCAATACAATACCCACATATACATAAGTAGGGAAAGACATCATTCCTCACGCTTATAAGTATGGGAAACGTAAACCTTGCCGCGGATATCAAGTGCGGGGAATATTTCCCAACTCTTTCAATTGCCACGCTTAGCTTGAGTGCGGCGAAGAATATCTGCTGTACATATATCCGTGGGCAAATACAATTTTAAGTGTGGAGAAAGACAGTTTTTCCTGTAGTGACCTAGAAAAGAGTTTGAGCAGTAAGAATAAAGTTCAGGGGTAATGATCTGTCCTTTGGGGGCTATAATTGCCTACTATGAAGGTAATGCATAAATACTTGATATGTGGCTATTAAAGGTATTACTGCCTACAACGGTTTTGGTCTTAAGGGGGCCGAGAATACTCGCTGATCATGTGGTTGCTCATCCCATTACTCTTTCCCCTTTTTCCCCAGGTTTTCTTTATGGCAAGTAGAAGTCAATCGTTTATGCCAAGATGGAATTCATCCTTGGTTGGAAGGCGTTGTGTGTGTTCATGTTGAAATGGCCTTACATGTTGAACAATGTAGTGTAATGTACTACTCAAGTTGTTATTGTTTGTAAACTAGGCACTCTATCTCATGTAATGCAAATTGTTTATGAGTTGCTCTGTATCGCCATGTGAGCCAACCATATAATTAGCTAGATGTCTTCTTAGTCAAAGTTAGTTATGTTTTGGGATGTAAACCCCAATACTCCGGTTGTGTGAACCGTTCAATTGTATCTTTCATTTCTTCTTTATTAATGAACTATATTGTTTGAGTACTCCGAGTAAATTGCTCGTTGAGTTATGAACTCCGGCGCATAACCGTTGAGCTTATTTTATAATGTTGTACAGTTTCGTTGATTGCAAGGGTTTGTTGTAAGGCTTTTAGCCTGGAAACGGTCCGTTTATAGGAAAAACTCTGTCTGTTTTGCCCCAGAAACTAGGTAGGAAGTAAGAGAACGTAACGCTCCTTTATTTCACGTTAAGCTGGCTGCCTGACCTTCTACGTTACAAAATTTGTATTTTTATTAACCAAATGAGTTAAATTAGTATCGATGTGCTTATGTGAGCGATAATTTTATTAAGCAGAATTATTATTTCTGTTATTGATTTTAAGGTTAATTCGTGCTACTTGTTCCCTTAAATTATATCGATAGTTTAATTTAGTCGTTATTCGATTTATTTAGTTATTTCCCGAGTGCGAGTAAGTTCGTAACCTCAAAATTAGTTTCGAGGTTTAGAATAAGAGGTACGAGATTAGACTGGCTATTTTAGTTGATTGATCCTTTAAACCCAAATGAAAACCAAAACAAAAAAAAAGAAAAAGAAAAAGGAACATAAGGGGCCGAAGCCCCTTACTCCCTCAGGACACACACGCGAGCGGGGGAGGGAGGGGTCCGAACCCCAGCCCCGATCTTCACCACCAGAAGGGGGAGAGAGAGGGTGGGAGGCCGACGGTGCGCCACGACGCTGGCGTACGGCCGGCCGTCGCACGGCTCGCACGAGAGCCGCAAGGCCTAACCCCGATCAGCAGGCACGACCCGAGAAGAGAGGTCGATAGGCCGCGGGAGTAAGGGACTCCTGTGCCAGCGGTGGTCGACACCGGCGGGACGGCGGCCAGGCGTCGTCCGTAAGGCTTTCGGACTGGTGGCTCGGGTCAGGCGACCCCCAAACCCCAGGAAAATGAGGGTTTGAAAGCTAGGGTTTTTAAACAGCCAAGCGTGACAGCGGCAAGAGGGTCGCGATCCGGGTTTTGAAGCTCCAAATCGAGCCGAAAGCCCTTAGAACGGGCCCTTAGCTTGGAATCCAGGTGGGAGTTTCTTGCCTCCTATGTATTAATGGTTTCGAAAATGTTTTAGCCCTTAAGTTGTGATGCTTGTCAGCTTAGAATTAGTTAGATTAATCGAGAATATGATGACTGATTAAGAATGCTTTATTTCAACTGAATTCAGCTTAGATTACGCATGGTTAGGCTGCCCTAAATGTGTTTAGAATTAAACTGATCATACATCAGAATGTGTTGCCTGAAAGTAGCCTCGAAGTATATATGAATTCCTTGAATCGATGCATGTTAGTGTAGTCAATTCATGCTTGAAAAATAGCCTTGAAATGACCTAATAACGCTTCGAATCAATATGTGTTAGTTTAGTTAGGTTCACGCTTGAAAAGTAGCTCCGGAAATAACTAAAGAATGTTTTTAAACGTTGCCCTAAGCTAATGTATGCTGAATTGATTAACTCCTGATTAAAGTTAACCTTAGAAATGACCTAAATAAGCCTTGAATTGACACTCGCTAAGTTAGTTCATTCATGTTGAAAAGTGACCCTTAAAATAACCTAAGTACACTTTGATTCGTCGCCTAATAAGTCCGTTCAATTACGTTTAAAAGTAAGCTTCAAAACAACTTATACGTGCTTCAAATTGATGAATGTTAAATTAGTCAAGTCATGCTTGAACCGATACATGCTAAGCTAGCTAAGTCACATTTAAAAGTTGCTCCTGAATCAACCTAAGCATGTCTTGAATTGATGCTCACTAAGTTAGTTAATTAATGTTTGAAGGTAACATTTGAATCGTCCTAAACACGCTTTAAGCCGATGTATGTTGAGTTAGTCGATGCATGCTTGAAGGAAACTTTTGAGACAACCTAAACATGCCTTAAGTTATTATATGTGGAATTAGTTGATCCACGCATGAAGACGTCATCCAAACAACCTAAGAATGTCTTAAAACAATGTATGTTATACTGGTTAGCCATGCTTTGAGAATGACATGAGCTTGACATGCTTACCCCCTGTTTGCGAGTTATGAATGTAGGCGAGTTTCATGCCTTGTGAGTTTATTTCAGTTCGTTAAGTACTTTTTTCAAGTTAATGCAATATAGATATGTATGCATATGTGTTTATATATATGCTATAACGCATAACCGGATAATGGTTGCTCGCTCGGTAAGTTTATACGTAGCTGTTTCTTTATAAGCTTTCATGATAATATGCTATGGTTATAGAATTGAAAACCGAGATAGCAGTCGGATGGCTTGAGGTAGAACTATGGGCCGTTCGAGGTTTCCTGTGGCCGGTTGCTAGGTGAGGAGGGAGTCTGGGTTGTGATTAACTGCAACCGTGTGGATTGCCAGGCCATGTGTGGCTCATGCTGCTAAGTTGAATTATGAAGTATTTGAAAGTGTACATGTGCGCCCCTACCCTTTCTGTGTCATTAAGTTTGATTATTTACATAAGGGGGAGTTTTGGAAAAGAGGGATTTCATGTTTTGAAATGAGAGTAGCCATAATTATTCGCGCATGATGGCCTATTCTAACTAAACGAATAAAGTTTTGGGAGTGAACTCGCTTGAACGGGAGATTCCCTAAAGATGTTTACAAAGGCATGAGTTGTACGATAAAGGATTTCGCTGTGGGAGGCAGCAAAATTGTTAGCCGTTACGGCCCATATGGTTTAAATTGGCTATGATGATATGCTTCGGACAATATGATATGAATGATGTTAGCCTAGGGGATACGTCCTGGTACTAGGAAACTCTAGAAGACCCTGACGAGGGTAATGGTCCGATATGTTATATTTAGCCATCCCGGGAGTAAGAGCATAAGCGTGAGCATTAGGTCTCGCTATGGGGTTGAGAATAGATCCCACCCGATCAGCACCCTATAATGATCTCATGTCAGATGTATTTTCCTAACAAGCAAAGAAAGGCAGTTGGCATTTTGCCATTTTAAGTATTTTAGAAGAAAGAAAGTTTCAAGGGTCATTAAGAAGCCAGCTGAATGAAATGTGAAAAGTTTATAAGGGTCATTATGCGACCAATGTGAAAGAGATTTTTGTTGATGAAAACGAGCCTCAAACAGGCTAAGAAAAGAGTTTTTATGGGCCTCAAGAGGCTAACCAAAGTGTTTTCAAGAAAAGAAGGAAAGCTTTCTGTGCATGTTCTGTTCTTTTCTTATGAATGAAATGTGAATGAGATTTCAAGTAAGGCTAAGTAAAGTGTTTTCACAAAAAGAAAGAAAGATGCTTGTGTATATCTTGTGATTCATATTCTAAGTGCAGTACGGATGAAACTCTAAGCAAAGCATGGCCATATCTTTATAATGCATCAAGTCTATAAGTTTGAATATGCTTACTCTGTGAAAGAAAGTTCAATGCATTGTCTCTGTTGCTTGTCTACATGCCCGAGTGTTTGCTAGTGAGGAAATCTAGAGAAATGTGTTTGAGCAGTAAGAATAAAGTTCAGGGGTAATGATCCATCCTTTGGGGGCTATAATTGCCTAGTATGAAAGTAATGCGTAAATACTTGATATGTGGCTATTAAAGGTATTACTGCCTGCAACGGTTTTAGTTTTAAGGGGCCCGGGAATACTCACTGAGCATGTGGTTGCTCATCCCATTACTCTTTCCCCTTTTTTCCCAGGTTCTCTTTATGGCAATTAGAAGTCAATCATTTATGCCAAGATGGAGTTCATCCTTGCTTGAAAGGCATCGTGTGTGTTCGTGTTGAAATGGCCTTACATGTTGAACAATGTAGTGTAATGTACTACTCAAGTTGTTATTGTTTGTAAACTACGCACTCTATCTCATGTAATGCATATTGTTTATGAGTTGCTCTGTATCGCCATGTGAGCTAACCATCTAATTAGGTAGATGTCTTCTTAGTCAAAGTTAGTTATGTTTTAGGATGTAAACCCTAATACTCCGGTTGCGTGAACCGTTAAGTTGTATCTTTCATTTCTTCTTTAGTAATGAACCATATTGTTTAAGTACTCCGAGTGAGTTGCTCGTTGTGTTATGAACTCCGGCGCATAACCGTTGAGCTTATTTTATAATGTTGTACAGTTCCGTTGATTGCAGGCTTTGTTGTAAGGCTTTTAGCTCGGAAACGGTCTGTTTTTAGGGGAAACTTTGTCTGTTTTGCCCCAGAAGTTAGGTAGGAAGTAAGAAAACGTAACGCTCCTTTATTTTACGTTAAGTTGGCTGCCTGACCTTCTACGTTACAAAATTTGTATTTTTATTAACCAGATGAGTTAAATTAGTATCGATGTGCTTATGTGAGCGATAATTTTATTAAACAGAATTATTATTTTTGTTATTGATTTTAGGGTTAATTCATGCTATTTGTGTCCTTAAATTATATCGATAGTTTAATTTAGTCGTTATCTGATTTATTTAGTCATTTCCCGAGTGCGAGTAGGTTGGTAACCCTAGAATTAGTTTTGAGGTTTATTAAAATCGAACCTTGACTTATTCAGGAACGAATGATTGATGAGCGATTGTATTAACGATTAGGTTTAGAATAAGAGGTACGAGATTGGACTGGCTATTTTAGTTGACTGATCCTTTAAACCCAAAAGAAACCCAAAACAAAAAAAAAGAAAAAGAAAAAGGAACATAAGGGGTCAAAGCCCCTTACTCCATCAGGACACATATGCGAGAGGGGGAGAGAGGGGTCTCAACCCCAGCCCCGATCTTCACCACTAGGAGAGGGAGAGAGGGGGGGAGGCCGACGGTGCGCCATCAGGCTGGCGAACGGCCGGCAGTCGCACAGCTCGCACGGGAGCCGCGAGGCCTAACCTCGATCAGCAGGTGCGAGCAGAGAAGAGCGGTCGAGAGGTCAAGGGAGTGAGGGATTCTTGTGCCAGTGGTGGTCGGCACCGGTGGGACTGTGGCCAGGCGTCGTCGGCAAGGCTTTCGGACGGGTGACTCGGGTCAAGCGACCCCCAAACCCCAGGAAAATGAGGGTTTAAAAACTAGGGTTTTTGAACTGCCAGCCAAGACAACGGCAAGATAGTCGAGATCTGGGTTTTGAAGCATCCAAATTGAGCCCAAAGCCCTTAGACCGGACCCTCAGCTTGGAATCCAGGTGGGAGTTTCTTGCCTCCTATGTATTAATGATTTCGAAAATGTTTTAGCCCTTAAGTTGTGATGCCTGTCAGTTTAGAATTAGTTAAATTAATATAGCTTAGATTACGCATGGTAAGGCTGCCTTAAATGTGTTTAGAATTAAACTGATCTTATGTCAGAACATGCTGCCTGAAAGTAGCTCGAAGTATATATGAATACCTTGAATCGATGCATGTTAATATAGTCAATTCATGCTTGAAAAATAGCCTTGAAACGACCTAATAACGCTTCGAATCGATATGTGTTAGTTTAGTTAGGTTCACGCTTGAAAAGGATCTCTGGAAATAATTGAAGAATGTTTTTAAACCATGCCCTAAGCTAATGTATGCTAAATTGGTTAACTCCTGATTAAAGTTAACCTTAGAAATGACCCAAATAAGCATTGACTTGACACTCGATAAGTTAGTTCATTCATGTTGAAAAGTAACCCTTAAAATAACCTAAGTACACTTTGATTCATCGCCTAATAAGTTCGTTCAATTACGTTTAAAAGTAAGCTTTAAAACGACTTATACGTGCTTCAAATCGATGAATGTTAAATTAGTCAAGTCATGCTTGAACTGATACTTGCTAAGCTAGCTAAGTCACATTTAAAAGTTGCTCCTGAATCAACCTAAGCATGTCTTGAATTGATGCTTACTAAGTTAGTTAATTAATGTTTGAAAGTAATATTCGAATCGCCCTAAACATGCTTTAAGCCGATGTATGTTGAGTTAGTTGATGCATGCTTGAAGGTAACTTTTGAGACGACCTAAACATGCCTTAAGTTATTATATGTGGAATCAGTTGATCCATGCATGAAGACGTTATCCAAACAACCTAAGAACGTCTTAAAACAATGTATGTTATACTAGTTAGCTATGTTTTGAGAATAATATGAACTTGACATGCTTACCCCATATTTGCGAGTTATGAATGTAGGCGAGTTTCATGCCTTATGAGTTTATTTCAGTTCGTTAAGTACTTTTTTCAAGTTAATGCAATATAGATATGTATGCATATGTGTTTATATATGTACTAAAACACATAGCCGGATAATGGTTGCTCGCTCGGTAAGTTCATACGCAGCTGTTCCTTTATAAGCTTTCATGATAATATGCTATGGTTATAGAATTGAAAACCGAGGTAGTAGTCAGATGGCTTGAGGCAGAACTATGAGCAGTTCGAGGTTTCCTGTAGTCGGTTGCTGTGTGTGGAGGGAGTCTGGTTGTGATTAACTGCAACCGTGTGGATTGCCAGGCCATGTGTGGCTCATGTTGCTAAGTTGAATTATGAAGTATATGAAAGTGTACATGTGCACCCCTACCCTTTCTATGTCATTAAGTTTGATTATTTGCATAAGGGTGAGCTTTAGAAAAGAGGGATTTTTTGTTTTGAAATGATAGTAGCCATAATTATTAGCACATGATGGCCTATTCTAGCTAAACGAATAAAGTTTTGGGAGTGAACTCGCTTAAACGGGGGAATCCCTAAAGATGTTTACAAAGGCGTGAGTTGTACGATAAAGGATTTCGCTGTGGGAGGCAGCAAAATTGTTAGTCGTTATGGCCCAATGGTTTAAACTGGCTAAGATAATGTGCTTCGAACAATATGATATGGAAACCCTAGAAGACCCTAACGAGGGTAATGGTCCGATATGTTATATTTAGCCATCCCGGGAGTAAGAGCATAAGTGTGAGCGTTAAGTCTTGCTATGGGGTTGAGAATAGATCTCACCCAATCAGCACCGTGTAATGATTTCGTGCCAAATGTATTTTTCTAATAAGCAAAGAAAAGTTGTTGGTATTTTGCCATTTTAAGAATTTCAGAAGAAAGAAAGTTTCAAGGGCCATTAAGAGGCCAGTTGAATGAAATGTGAAAAGTTTATAAGGGTCATTATGCGACCAATACGAAGGAGATTTCCTTTAATGAAAACGAGCCTCAAAGAGGCTAAGAAAAGAGTTTTTATAGGCCTCAAGAGGCTAAGCAAAGTGTTTTGAAGAAAAGAAGGAAAGCTTTCTGTGCATGTTCTGTTCTTTTCTTATGAATAAAATGTGAATGAGATTTCAAGTAAGGCTAAGTAAAGTGTTTTCACAAAAAGAAAGAAAGATGCTTGTGCATATCTTGTGATTTATATTCTGAGTGCAGTATGAATGAAACTCTAAGCAAAGCATGGCCATATCTTTGTAATGCATCAAGTCTATAAGTTTGAATGTGCTTACTTTGTGAAAGAAAGTTTAATGCATAGTCTCTATTGCTTGTTTACATGCTCGAGTGTTTGCTAGTGAGGAAATCTGGTCGTTAGGGACCTAGAAAAGAGTTTTAGCAATAAGAATAAAGTTCAGGGGTAATGATCTGTCTTTTGGGGGCTATAATTGCCTAGTATGCAAGTAATGCATAAATACTTGATATGTGGCTATTAAAGGTATTACTGCCTATAACGGTTTTGGTTTTAAGGGGGCCGAGAGTACTCACTGGTCGTGTGGTTGCTCATGCCATTACTCTCTCCCCTTTTCCCCCAGGTTTTCTTTATGGCAAGTAGAAGTCAATCATTAATGCCAAGATGGAGTTCATCCTTGCTTGAAAGGCATCGTGTGTGTTCGTGTTAAAATGGCCTTACATGTTGAACAATGTAGTGTAATGCACTGCTCAAGTTGTTATTGTTTATAAACCAGGCACTCTATCCCATGTAATGCATATTGTTTATGAGTTGCTCTGTATCGCCATGTGAGCGGACCATCTAATTAGCTAGATGTCTTCGTAGTCAAAGTTAGTTATGTTTTGGGATATAAACCCCAATACTCCGGTTGTGTGAACCGTTCAGTTGTATCTTTTATTTCTTCTGTATTAATGAACTATATTGTTTGAGCACTCTCAGTGAGTTGCTCGTTGAGTCATGAACTCCAGCGCATAACCATTGAGCTTATTTTATAATGTTGTATAGTTCCGTTGATTGCAGGGGTTTGTTGTAAGACTTTTAGCCTGGAAACGGTCCGTTTGGAAACTCTGTCTGTTTTGCCCCAGAAACTAGGTAGGAAGTAAGAAAACATAACACTCCTTTATTTTATGTTAAGTTGGCTGCCTGACCTTCTACGTTACAAAATTTGTATTTTTATTACCCAAATGAGTTAAATTAGTATCGATGTGCTTATGTGAGCGATAATTTTATTAAAAAGAATTATTATTTCTATTATTGATTTTAAAGTTAATTCGTGCTATTTGTGCTCTTCAATTATATCGATAGTTTAATTTAGTCGTTATTCGGTTTATTTAGTCATTTCCCGAGTGGTGTAGGTTGGTAACCTCAGAATTAGTTTCAAGGTTTACTAAAATCGAACCTTGATGTATTCGGGAACGAATGATCGATGAGCAATTGTATTAACGATTAGGTTTAGAATAAGAGGTATGAGATTGGACTGGCTATTTAGTTAACTGATGCCTTAAACCCAAATGAAAACCAAAACAAGAAAAAAGAAAAAGAAAAAGGAACATAAGGGGCCAAAGCCCCTTACTCTATCAGGACACACACGCGAGAGGGGGAGGGAGGGGTCTCAACCCCAGCCCCGATCTTCACCACCAGGAGAGGGGGAGAGAGAGGGGGGGAGGCCGACGGTGCACCATGACGCTGGCGAACGGCCGGCCGTCGCACGGCTCGCACAAGAGCCGCAAGGCCCAACCCCGACCAGCAGGCACGAGCAGAGAAGAGAGGTCGATAGGTCGAGGGAGTGAGGGACTCCTGTGCCAGCGTTGGTCGACACCGATGGGACGGCGGCCAGGCGTCGTCGGCAAAGCTTTCGGACTGGTGGCTCGGGTCAGGTGACCCCCAAACCCCCGGAAAATGAGGGTTTGAAAGCTAGGGTTTTTAAACTGCCAGGCGTGACAGCGGCAAGCGAGTCGAGATCCGGGTTTTGAAGCATCCAAATCGAGCCCAAAGCCCTTAGAACAGCCCCTTAGCTTGGACTCCAGGTGGGAGTTTCTTGCCTCCCATGTATTAATGATTTTGAAAATGTTTTAGCCCTTAAGTTGTGATGCCTATCAGTTTAGAATTAGTTAGATTAATCGAGAATATGATGACTGATTAAGCATGCTTTATTTCGACTGAATTAAGCTTAGATTACGCATGGTTAGGTTGCCCTAAATGTGTTTAGAATTAAACTGATCATACGTCAGAATATGCTGCCTGAAAGTAGCCTCGAAGTATATATGAATACCTTGAATCGATGCATGTTAATATAGTCAATTCATGCTTAAAAAATAGCCTTGAAACGACCTAATAACGCTTCGAATCGATATGTGTTAGTTTAGTTAGGTTCATGCTTGAAAAGTAGCTCCGGAAATAATTGAAGAATGTTTTTAAACGATGCCCTAAGCTAATGTATGCTGAATTGATTAACTCCTGATTAAGGTTAACCTTAGAAATGACCTAAATTAGCCTTGAATTGACACTCACTAAGTTAGTTCATTCATCTTGAAAAGTGACCCCTAAAATAACCTAAGTACACTTTGATTCGTCGCCTAATAAGTTCGTTCAATTACGTTTAAAAGTAAGCTTCAAAACCACTTATACGTGCTTCAAATCAATGAATGTTAAATTAGTCAAGTCACGCTTGAACCGATACTTGCTAAGCTAGCTAAGTCACATTTAAAAGTTGCTCCTGAATCAACCTAGGCATGTCTTAAATTGATGCTCACTGAGTTAGTTAATTAATGTTTGAAAGTAACATTCGAATCGTCCCAAACACGCTTTAAGCCGACGTATGTTGAGTTAGTCGATGCATGCTTGAAGGTAACTTTTGAGACAACCTAGACATCCCTTAAGTTATTATATGTGGAATTAGTTGATCCATGCTTGAAGATGTTATCGAAATAACCTAAGAATGTCTTAAAACGATGTATGTTATACTGGTTAGCCACGCTTTGAGAATGACATGAACTTGACATGCTTACCCCCTATTTGCTAGTTATGAATGTAGGCTAGTTTCATGCCTTGTGCGTTTATTTTAGTTCGTTAAGTACTTTTTTCAAGTTAATGCAATATAGATATGTGTGCATATGTGTTTATATATATGCTATAACGCATAGTCGGATAATGGTTGCTTGCTCGGTAAGTTTATACGCAGCTGTTTCTTTATAAGCTTTCATGATAATACGCTATGGTTGTAGAATTGAAAACCGAGATGGTAGTCGGATGGCTTGAGGTAGAACTATGAGCGGTTTGAGGTTTCCTGTGGTCGGTTGCTATGTGAGGAGGGAGTCTGGGTTGTAATTAACCGTAACCCTATGGATTGCCAGGCCATGTGTGGCTCATGTTGCTAAGTTGAATTATGAAGTATTTAAATGTGTACATGTGCACCCCTACTCTTTCTATGTCATTAAGTTTGATTATTTGCATAAGGGTGAGTTTTAGAAAAGAGGATTTGATGTTTTAAAATGATAGTAGCCATAATTATTAGTGCATGATAGCCTATTTGAACTAAACGAATACAGGTTTGGGAGTGAACTCGCTTGAACAGGGGAATCCCTAAAGAGGTTTACAAAGGCGTGAGTTGTATATAAAGGATTTCGCTATGAGAGGCAGCAAAATTGCTAGCCATTATGGCCCATACAATTTAAATTGGCTAAGATAATGTGCTTCGGACAATATAATATGAATGATGTTAGCCTGGGGGATAAGTCCTGGTACTAGGAAACCCTAGAAGACCCTGATGAGGGTAATGATCCGATATGTTATATTTAGCCGTCCCAGGAGTAAGAGCATAAGCGTGAGCGTTAGGTCTCACTATGGGGTTGAGAATAGATCTCACCTAATCAGCACCATGTAATGATCTCATGCCAGATGGATTTTCCTAATAAGCAAAGAAAAGCAGTTGGCATTTTACCATTTTAAGTATTTCAGAAAAAAGAAAGTTTCAAGGGCCATTAAGAGGCTAGTTGAATGAAATGTGAAAAGTTCATAAAGGTCATTATGCGACCAATACGAAAGAGATTTTCTTTAATGAAAACGAGCCTCAAAGAGGCTAAGAAAAGAGTTTTTATGGGGCTCAAGAGGCTAAGCAAAGTGTTTTCAAGAAAAGAAGGAAAGGTTTCTGTGCATGTTCTGTTATTTTCTTATGAATGAAATGTGAATGAGATTTCAAGTAAGGCTAAGTAAAGTGTTTTCACAAAAAGAAAGAAAGATGCTTGTGCATATCTTGTGATTCATATTCTAAGTGCAGTGTGAATGAAACTCTAAGCAAAGCATGGCCATATCTTTGTAATGCATCAAGTCTAGAAGTTTAAATGTGCATACTTTGTGAAAGAAAGTTCAATGCATAGTCTCTGTTGCTTGCCTACATGCACGAGTGTTTGCTAGTGAGGAAATTTGGACAAATGAGTTTGAGCAGTAAGAATAAAGTTCAAGGGTAATGATCCGTCCTTTGGGGGCTATAATTGCCTAGTATGAAAGTAATGCATAAATACTTGATATGTAGCTATTAAAGGCATTACTGCCTGCAACAGTTTTGGTTGTAATGGGGCCGGGAATACTCGCTGAGCGTGTGATCGCTCATCCCATTTCTCTTTCCTCTTTTTCCCCAGGTTTTCCTTATGGCAAGTAGAAGTCAATCATTTATGCCAAGATGGCGTTCATCATTGGTTGAAAGGCGTCGTGTGTGTTTGTGTTGAAATGGCCTTACATGTTGAATAATGTAGTGTGATGCACTACTCAAGTTGTTATCGTTTGTAAACTAGGCAGTCTATCTCATATAATGCATATTGTTTATGAGTTGCTCTGTATCGCCATGTGAGCCAACCACCTAATTAGCTGGATGTCTTCTTAGTCAAAGTTAGTTATGGTTTGGGATGTAAATCCTAATACTCCGGTTGTGTGAACCGTTGAGTTGTATCTTTCATTTCTTCTTTATTAATGAACTATATTGTTTGAGTACTCTGAGTGAGTTGCTCATTGACTTACGAACTCCAGAGCGTAGCCGTTGAGCTTATTTTATAATGGTTTACAGTTCCGTTGATTACAGGGAATTATTGTAAAGCTTTTAGCATTGAAACGGTCAATTTTTAGCGGGAAACTCTATCCGTTTTGCCCCAGGAACTAGGTAGGAAGTAAGAAAACGTAACGCTCCTTTATTTTACATTAAGTTAGCTACCTGACCTTCTACGTTACAAAAATTCGTATTTTTATTAACCATATGAGTTAGTATTGACGTGCTTATGTGAGCGATAATTTTATTAAAAAGAATTACCATTTCTGTCATTGATTTTAAAGTTAATTCGAGCGATTTGTACCCTTAAATTATATCGATAGTTTAATTTAGTCGTTATTCAATTTATTTAGTCATTTCCCGAGTGCGAGTAGGGTGGTAACCTCAGAATTAGTTTCGAGGTTTATTAAAATCGAGCCTTGACGTATTTGGGAACGAATGATCGACGAGCGATTATATTGACGATTAGGTTTAGAATAAGAGGTACGAGATTGGACTGGCTGTTTTAATAGACTGATCTTTTAAACCCAAATGAAACCCAAGACAAAAAAAAAGAAAAAGAAAAAGGAATATACGAGGCCGAAGCCCTTACTCTATTAGGACGCACACGTGAGGGGGGAGGGAGGGGTCTCAACCCCAGCCCCGATCTTCACCACCAGGAGAAAGAGAGAGAGGGGAGAGGTCGACGATGCGCCGTCAGGCTGGTGAACAGCCGGCCGTCGCACGGCTTGTACGGGAGCCGCAAGGCCTAACCCCGATCAGCAGGCGCGAGCAGAGAAGAGAGGTCGAGAGGTCGAGGGAGTGAGGGACTCCTGTGCCAGCGGTGGTCGACACTAGAGGGACGGCGGCTAGGCGTCATAGGAAAGGCTTTCTGGCTGATGGCTCGGGTCAGACGACCCCCAAACCCCAGGAAAATGAGGGTTTAAAAGCTAGGGTTTTCGTACTGCAAAGGGTGACAGCGGCGAGAGAGTCGAGATACGGGTTTTAAGGCATCTAAATCGAGCCCAAAGCCCTTAGAACGTGCCCTTAGCTTGGAATCCAGGTGGGTGTTTCTTACCTCCTATGTATTAGTAATTTCGAAAACGTTTTAACAATTAAGTTGTGATGCCTGTCAATTTAGAATTAGTTAGATTAATCGAGAATATGATGACAGATTGAGCATGCTTCATTTCGACTGAATTCAGCTTAGATTACACATGGTTAGGCTGCCCTAAATGTGTTTAGAATTAAACTAATCATACGTCAGAATATGCTGCCTGAAAGTAGCCTCGAAGTATATATGAATACCTTGAATTGATGCATGTTAATATAGTCAATTCATGGTTGAAAAATAGCCTTGAAATGACCTAATAACGCTTCGAATCGATATGCGTTAGTTTAGTTAGGTTCACGCTTGAAAAGTAGCTCCGGAAATAATTGAAGAATGTTTTTAAACGATGCCCTAAGCTAATGTATGCTGAATTGGTTAACTCCTGATTAAAGTTAACCTTAGAAATGACCTAAATAAGCCTTGAATTGACACTCACTAAGTTAGTTCATTCATGTTGAAAAGTGACCCTTAAAATAACCTAAGTACACTTTGATTCGTCGCCTAATAAGTTCGTTCAATTACGTTTAAAAGTAAGCTTCAAAACGACTTATACGTGCTTCAAATCGATGAATGTTAAACTAGTCAAGTCATGCTTGTACCGATACTTGCTAAGCTAGCTAAGTCACATTTAAAAGTTGCTCCTGAATCAACCTAAGCATGTCTTCAATTGATGCTTACTAAGTTAGTTAATTAATGTTTGAAAGTAGCATTCAAATTGTGCTAAACACGCTTTAAGCCGATGTATGTTGAGTTAGTTGATGCATGCTTGAAGGTAACTTTTGAGACAACCTAAACATGCCTTAAGTTACTGTATGTGGAATTAGTTGATCCATGCTTCAAGACGTTACCGAAACAACCTAAGAATGTCTTAAAATGATGTATGTTATGCTAGTTACCCACACTTTGAGAATGACATAAACTTGACATGCTTACCCCTATTTGCGAGTTATGAATGCAGGCTAGTTTCATGCCTTGTGAGTTTATTTCAGTTCGTTAAGTACTTATTTCAAGTTAATACAATATAGATATATATGCGTATGTGTTTATATATATGCTATAATGCATAGCTGGATGATGGCTGCTCGCTCGGTAAGTTTATACATAGCTATTTCTTTATAAGCTTTCATGATAATATGCTACGGTTATAGAATTGAAAATCGAGATGGTAGTCAGATGGCTTGAGGTTGAACTATGAGTGGTTCAAGGCCTCCTATGGTCGGTTCCTATGTGAGAAGGGAGTCTGGGTTGTGATTAACCGCAACCATGTGGATTACCAGGCCATGTGTGACTCATGTTTCTAAGTTGAATTATGAAGTGTTTGAATGTGTACATGTGCTCCCCTACCCTTCCTACGTCATTAAGTTTGATTGTTTACATAAGGGTGAATTTTAGAAAAGAGGTATTTCAGGTTGAAATGATAGTAGCCATAATTATTAGTGCATGGTGGCCTATTTTAACTAAACGAATATAGTTCTTGGACTGAACTCGCTTGAACGGGGAAACCCGTAAAGAGGTTTACAAAGGCATGAGTTGTGTGATAAAGGATTTCGGTGTGAGAGGCCGTAAAATTATTAGTCGTTATGGCCCATACGCTTTAAATTGGCTAAGATAATGTGCTTTGGACAATATGATATGAATGATGTTAGCCTAGGGCATAAGTGCTGGTACTAGGAAACCGTAGAAGACCCTAACGAGGGCAATGGTCCGATATCTTACATGTAGCCGTCCCGAGAGTAAGAGCTTAAGCGTGAGCATTAGGTCTCACTATGAGGGTTGAGAATAGATCTCACCTAATTAGCACCTTGTAATGATCATATGCCGGATGTATTTTCCTAATAAGCAAAGAAGAGCAGTTGGCAGTTTGTCATTTTAAGTATTTCAGAAGAAAAAAAGTTTCAAGGGCCATTAAGAGGCCAGTTGACTGAAATGTGAAAAGTTTATAAGGGTCATTACGCGACCAATATGGAAGAGATTTCCTTTGATGAAAACAGGCCCAAAGAGGCTAAGAAAAGAGTTTTTATAGGCCTCAAGAGGCTAAGCAAAGTGTTTTCAAGAAAAGAAGAAAAGCTTCATGTGCATGTTCTGTGCTTTTCTTATGAATGAAATATGAATGAGATTTCAAGGCTAAGTAAGGTGTTTTCACAAAAAGAAAGAAAGATACTTGTGCATATCTTGTGATTTATATTCTAAGTGTAGTATGAATGAAACTCTAAGCAAAGCATGGCCATATCTTTGTAATGCATCAAGTCTATAAGTTTAAATGTGCTTACCTTGTGAAAGAAAGTTCAATGCATAGTCGCCGTTGCTTGTCTACATGCTCGTGTGTTTGCTAGTGAGGAAATCTGGTCGTTAGGGACCTAGAAAAGAGTTTGAGCAGTAAGAATAAAGTTCAGGGGTAATGATCTGTCCTTTGGGGGCTATAATTGCCTACTATGAAAGTAATGCGTAAATACGCGTTATGTGGCTATTAAAGGTATTACTGTCTGCAACGGTTTTGGTCTTAAGGGGGCCGGGAATACTCACTGATCGTGTGGTTGCTCATCCCATTACTCTTTCCCCCTTTTCCCCAAGTTTTCTTTATGGCAAGTAGACGTCAATCATTTATGCCAAGATGGAGTTCATCCTTACTTGAAAGGCGTTGTGTGTGTTCGTGTTGAAATGGCCTTACATGTTGAACAATGTAGTGTAATGTGCTACTCAAGTTGTTATTGTTTGTAAACTAGGCACTCTATCTCATGTAATGCATATTGTTTATGAGTTGCTCTGTATCGCCATGTGAGCCAACCATCTAATTAGATAGATGTCTTCTTAGTCAACGTTAGTTATGTTTTGGGATGTAAACCCCAATACTCCGGTTGTGTGAACCGTTCAGTTGTATCTTTCATTTCTTTTTTATTAATGAACTATATAATTTGAATATTCTAAGTGAGTTGCTCGTTGAGTTATGAACTCTGGCGCATAACCGTTGAGCTTATTTTATAATGTTGTACAGTTCTGTTGATTACAGGGGTTTGTTATAAGGCTTTTAGCCTGGAAACGGTCCATTTTTAGAGAAACTCTGTCTGTTTTGCCCCAGAAACTAGGTAGGAAGTAAGAAAACGTAACGTTCCTTTATTTTACGTTAAGTTGGCTGCCTGACCTTCTACGTTACAAAATTTATATTTTCATTAAGCAAATGACTTAAATTAGTATCGATGTGCTTATGTGAGCGATAATTTTATTAAAAAGAATTATCATTTCTATTATTGATTTTAAAGTTAATTCGTGCTATTTATGCCCTTAAATTATATCGATAGTTTAATTTAGTCGTTATTCGATTTATTTAATCATTTCCCGAGTGCGAGCAGGTTGGTAACCTCGAAATTAGTTTTGAGGTTTATCAAAATCGAACATTGACATATTTGGAAACGAATGATCGATGAGCGATTGTATTAACGATTAGGTTTAGAATAAGAGGTACGAGATTGGACCGGCTATTTTAGTTGACTGATCCTTTAAGCCCAAATGAAACTCAAAATTAAAAAAAAGAAAAAGAAAAAGGAACATAAGGGGCCAAAGCCCCTTACTCTATCAGGACACACACGCGAGAGAGAGAGGGAGGGGTCTCAACCCTAGCCCCGATCTTCACCACCGGGAGAGGGAGAGAAAGAGGGGAGGTGGCCGACGGTGCGCCATGACGCTGGCGAACGACCGGCCGTCGCATGGCTCGCACGAGAGCCGCAAGGTCTAACCCCGATCAGCAGGCACGGGTAGAGAAGAGAGGTCGATAGGTCGAGGGAGTGAGGGACTCCTGTGCCCGCGTTGGTCGACACCGGTGAGACGACGGCTAGGCGTCGTCGGCAAAGCTTTCGGACTGGTGGCTCGAGTCAGGTGCCCCCATACCCCGGAAAATGAGGATTTGAAAGCTAGGGTTTTTAAACTGCTAGGCATGAAGCGGCAAGAGAGTCGAGATTCGGGTTTTGAAGCATCCAAATCGAGCCCAAAGCCCTTAGAATAGCCCCTTAGCTCGGACTCCAGGTGGGAGTTTCTTGCCTCGTATGTATTAATGATTTCGAAAATGTTTTAGCCCTTAAGTTGTGATGCCTGTCAGTTTAGAATTAGTTAGATTAATCGAGAATATGATGACTGATTAAGCATGCTTTATTTCGACTGAATTAAGCTTAGATTACGCATGGTTAGGCTGCCCTAAATGTGTTTAGAATTAAACTGATCATACGTCAGATTATGCTGCCTGAAAGTAGCCTCGAAGTATATATGAATACCTTGAATCGATGCATGTTAATATAGTCAATTCATAGTTGAAAAATAGCCTTGAAACGACCTAATAACGCTTTGTATCGATATGTGTTAGTTTATTTAGGTTCACGCTTCAAAAGTAGCTTCAGAAATAATTGAAGAATGTTTTTAAACAATGCCTTAAGCTAATGTATGCTAAATTGGTTAACTCCTTATTAAAGTTAACCTTGGAAATGACCTAAATAAGCCTTGAATTGACACTCGCTAAGTTATTTCATTCATGTTGAAAAGTGACCCTTAAAATAACTTAAGTACACTTTGATTCGTCGCCTAATAAGTTCGTTCAATTACGTTTAAAAGTAAGCTTCAAAACCACTTACACGTGCTTCAAATCGATGAATGTTAAACTAGTCAAGTCATGCTTGAATCGATACTTGCTAAGCCAGCTAAGTCACATTTAAAAGTTGCTCCTAAATCAACCTAAGCATGCCTTGAATTGATGCTCACTAAGTTAGTTAATTAATGTCTGAAAGTAGCATTCGACTCGCCCTAAACACACTTTAAGACGATGTATGTTGAGTTAGTCGATGCATGCTTGAAGGTAACTTTTGAGACAACCCAAACATGCCTTAAGTTATTATATGTGGAATTAGTTGATCCATGCATGAAGACGTTATCGAAACAACCTAGGAATGTCTTAAAACAATCTATGTTATACTGGTTAGCCATGCTTTGAGAATGACATGAACTTGACATGCTTACCCCCTATTTGCGAGTTATGAATGTAGACGAGTTTCATGCCTTGTGAGTTTATTTCAGTTCGTTAAGTACTTTTTTCAAGTTAATGCAATATAGATATGTATGCATATGTGTTTATATATATGCTATAACGCATAGCCGAATAATGGTTGCTCGCTCGGTAAGTTTATACGTAGCTGTTTCTTTATAAGCTTTCATAATAATATGCTATGGTTATAGAATTGAAAACCGAGATAGTAGTCAGATTGCTTGAGGTAGAGCTATGAGCGATTCTGGGTTTCCTGTGGCCGGTTGCTATGTGAGGAGGGAGTCTGGGTTGTGATTAATAGCAACCGTGTGGATTGCTAAGCCATGTGTGGCCCATGTTGCTAAGTTGAATTATGAAGTATTTGAAAGTGTACGTGTGCACCCCTACCCTTTCTATATCATTAAGTTTGATTATTTGCAGAAGGGTGAGTTTTAGAAAAGAGGGATTTCATGTTTTGAAATGATAGTAGCCATAATTATTAGTCCATGATGGCCTATTTTAACTAAACGAATACAGTTTTGGGAGTGAACTCGCTTGAACGGGGGAATCCCTAAAGAGGTTTACAAAGGCGTGAGTTGTATGACAAAGGATTTCGCTATGGGAGGCGGCAAAATTGTTAGCCGTTATGGCGCATGTGGTTTGAATTGGCTAAGATAATGTGCTTCGGATAATATGATATGAATGATGTTAGCCTAAGGGATAAGTCCTCTTACTAGGAAACCCTAGAAGACCCGGACGAGGGTAATGGTCCGATATGTTATATTTAGCCATCCCGGGAGTAAGAGCATAAGCGTGAGCGTTAGGTCTCGCTATGGGGTTGAGAATAGATGTAACGCCCTAAATATACATAATTGATTGCCCGCATTCACCTACTTGCATTTCCTGCTTAAGGTTATCAATAAGACATAATAATTCAATGAACGGGGCGTTACCGCCGTCCATAAAGGATAAGGCTTCCGTTATACATGAAAACTTGCCATACACCAAAGGTTACCCTATAAAGGGGCATTCACCAATCATAATCACTCAAACCATTTAGTTATACACATAAATGGATCTACATCCCAAGGGCTACACCACATACATAACTTGGTCCAAAAATACAGTTGTGGCACCAAAATACATAATTCAATTTGAATATACAGTTGAAACTCCAAAATACCTCACAATATGCTAAGATAGCATCTTAGCTCTCCCACACCGCCAATCACATGGAAGGTCCCGTCTCATTTATCACCTCCGGCCTCCCTGCCCGCATGAGGGTGGTTCACTGAACACTTTCATAAAACAAATCAAAAAATATTTTGAACTGTGAGCCAAAGCTTAGTACATGCATCCCCGTACTGATAAAAATTCACTGAAAAATTATTTGGGCCCGCTTGCAATTCATTTTAATTAAAAATAGGGAATGAGATGCATATAAAACTATATTGCCAATTATTATCTATTAGTGCACCCCTGAGTAACTGTTACGATCTGTGAATAGGTGTACACCTGCCAAGTTGACCGAGGGACCTGGTCTGAAGCCGCGCGGGTAACTGGAGGGTAATGCCCTGTAACTGATAACTGATGGGGTCACTAATTACATAATAAAGCACTGATTAAAATGATTCCTTGATGTACTTACCAAAATATTATGATTTCGATAAATACATGCTGATTACCAAAGATACAAGCAAATGAATGTGCCTGGAAGTTTTAAATGCTAGTTCACGGAGGAATAAGAGGCACTAAAGTGAAGAAAATGAAAACTTAGGCCTTGATTCTGTTCCAAAGATCATTATAGGAACATAAGGTCTGAAACGATCTTGTTCTTATAATGGATAACTTTACATAAAACTTGCTTATGAGGAATTTTTACACACCAGTTCATAGATTAAACCAAAATGATGGCGATATGAGCCATAGAAATGTGATTTATTAGCAAGTTTAGAGCATAAGGGCTTGTAAAGAGGGTACGGAAAGAATAATCCACAAGTTATACTCCCAACTTCAAAATGAGATGCAAGACCCAATATAAACAGCTTAGGAAGTCCTCTAAAACGTTCATTCAGGACATGAAACATGATTCCCATGATAGGGTTCCTAAAATGGGGTTAGAACATCAACATGTCAGTTTTAAGCCCATCCTGCACAAGTTTTGTAAAATGACCATAGCTTTCTCCACAGACCTCGGATTAATGCGATTCAAGAGCCATTTTAAATATAACACACTGGCCTATCTATCCACCAAAAAGCATATGTTTTGGCTTGGCCGATCATTGCCAGTTTCATTTCAAATGCTGTACTATTTTCCTAGAAATGCCAGCCTCACTAATTGAGTTTGTTCTTTCACTTTTCACACCAATCCTCAACTTAAACCCTTTCTCAAGAGCATGTAAATGCACATTGGTACATCCCAACAGCATATAAAAACACCACACCTAATTTCACTTCATATTTATATCCAACAAAGCTCATTTTCTAGGCACATATACACATAAATCAAGTTTAACACAAGTTTGGTCCAAACCATGCATTCATGTATAAAACCCTAACTTTGGGTCAACTTGAACTCACTCTCATCTTTTTAAAACACCATAAATACCATAATGAACTTCAATATATTAAAAGATAACCAAAAACAAGGATAAAACAACCAATAACCAACACTTGAACATGAAGCTTGCATGATAAAGGTGAAGCCCTAACCCTAGCATCATCCAATTCATGATCCATCACCAAGATGATTCTTAATTCAATAAAAACAACATGACCTATCATAACAATAACCAAAACAAGAAGAAAAAACCAATAAGATCAAGAACCAACAACAAAATCATCATAAGAGGTGAAGGAATTACGCACTTTGTGCTTGAAAAAGAGGTAAGAATGATCCTTGATGCTTGTGGGAGTGAGAGGGATGGTTGGGGGTGGTAAGTGGTGGATGTTTGGTGGTTGAAAGGTGATTGAAAGGTGGCTGGGGGGGCTGCTGCTGGCTGTGTAGATAGAAGGAGGACAGGGAAGAGAGAGAAAGCAACTTGAGTTTACTTGGTGCAAATGAAGTTTAGGCAATACTTGGCTGAAATTTTATCCCCAAAAGCTACTTTTACTAAGCATAATTAAGGTCTAATTAAGGGTAATTAGTTAAATAGAGAGGGGCAAGCCTTGGTGGACCGAAATCGGCCTTAAACGGGCTTGGGTTTGGAAAAGAACTGAAACCGAGCGCGTTTGCAAAACTTTTTTTTTGTTTGTTTTTTTTTTTTTCAAGATGATTGTGATTGACATGAAAATAATTAAATCGCTTAATTCATAAATATAAAGGCCTAATATCGATGATTTGACCTAAAAAAAAAACAAAAAACCCGAATTGCAAAGTGAGGGTCCATTTAAATTTTCCCCAATTGAAATAACAAAGAAAACGATGATTTAAATGCGATGAAATCAGTCACATGGATTAATGAAATGAATAAATATGATTTATGGTTGGACTATTACAGTCTTTCCCCCTTAAAAGTTTCGTCCTCGAAACTGATGAACTTAACCATAACATGCAGGATTACCTCGAATAAATGTCGGTATTTGGATTTTATTACCTCCTCAGTCTCCCAAGTAGCTTCTTGGGAAGTATGGTTTTTTCAGAGTACTTTGACCAATGGTATCTACTTGTTGCGTAGCTGCTTGATCATGTGATCTAGTATTTGGAGAGGACGCTCTTCATATACTTGATCTTCAGTGATTTCGATAGGTTCAGATACAATGGTATGGTTTGGATTTGGCATATATTTCTTAAGCTGAGAGACATGGAACACGTTATGCACATGCTCAAGTTCTACAGGCAGATCTAACCGACAAGTGACAGGATTCAAC
This sequence comes from Carnegiea gigantea, assembly GCA_029747015.1. Taxonomy (NCBI): domain Eukaryota; kingdom Viridiplantae; phylum Streptophyta; class Magnoliopsida; order Caryophyllales; family Cactaceae; genus Carnegiea; species Carnegiea gigantea. The sequence continues at coordinate 18,997 of JAKOGI010002956.1, read as the reverse complement.
TTTTCGATAATTTCATAAGGTCCAATGTACCTTGGACTTAATTTACCCCGCACTCCGAACCTTTTGACACCTCTGGTTGGTGAGACTTTTAGAAAAACTTTGTCGCCCACTTGAAACTCCAGAGGCCTTCTTCTTTTGTCTGCATAACTTTTTTGTCGACTTTAGGCGACCTTGATATGTTCTCGAATTTTTCTTATTGTTTCAGTGGTCTCTTGAATCATTCCAGGACATATAATCAGTGCCTCGTCCAAATCACTCTAGCACAACGGGGTTCTACATTTTCTCCCATATAAAGCCTCAAATGGGGCCATTTTGATGGTGGACTGATAGCTATTGTTATAAGAGAACTCCACTAAAGGCAAGTCATCTTCCCACTTCCCTTGGAACTCCAATACGCAAGTTCTTAGCATGTCCTCCAAAATTTGATTCACCCTTTCAATTTGTCCATCTGTTTCAGGATGATAGGAGCTACTGAAGTTTAGTTTGGTTCCAAAGGCCTTTTGAAGCGCTTGTCAGAAGCGCGCTTAGAATCTTTGATCCCTATCTGAGACTATGTCTAAAGGGATCCCATGTAGACGGACTATCTCCTTAACATACAGTTGGGCTAGTCTTTCAACTCCCCAGGTATCCTTAATTGACAGGAAATGAGCCCACTTCCTGAGCCGATCAACTATGACCCAAATAGCATTCTTTTTTGAGGTAGAAAGGGGTAAACCCATAACAAAGTCCATCGAGATTGAATCCCACTTCCAAGTGGGAATTTCTAAGGGTCGTAGTTCACCCACAGGACATTGATGCTCTGCTTTAACTTTCTGATAAGTCAGACATTTATCCACATATTTTGTAATGTCCTTCTTCACATTATTCCATCAGAAATATTGTCTCAGATCTCTGTGCATCTTGGTGCCTCCTGGATGCACTGAATAACAAGTATTGTGAGCCTCTTCCAGGATCTGCTTTCTTAATTCCCCATTTTTAGGCACACATAGGCGATTCTGGAACCGCAGAGTCTCATCCTCGTGCACTACAAATCCCGGAGACTTCCCTTCCTCTAAATTTTGGTTTATTATTTGAAGTTCCGGATCACTTTCCTGGTTCAGTCGAATTTCTTCCACTAGGGAAGACTATACAGTAAGTGCTGATAATTGAGCATTCGTTTGCCCGTGAGATACTAATTGAATCCTAAAGTCCTCAAGTTCTCTCAAGAGGTTCAATTGAGTAATCACCACAGCGTTTGAGCTATGTTGCGCCTTCCTACTCAGGGCATCCGCCACCACATTTGCTTTACCAGGATGATATTGAATCTACAAATCATAATCTTTAAGCAACTCAAGCCAACGCTGTTGCCTCAAATTGAGCTCCTTTTGGGTGAAGATATACTTTAGACTTTGATGATCATTATAGATCTTGCACGATACCCCATATAAATAATGTCTCCAAATTTTCAATGCAAAGACCACGGCTGCTAACTCCAGGTCATGGGTAGGGTAGTTTTTCTCATATGGCTTGAGTTGTCAAGAGGCATAAGCTACTACTTTGTTCTCCTGCATGAGTACGCACCCTAGACCATTCTTCGATGCGTCACTATAAACTGTGTACTCCTTCCCTTCCAGTGGTAACGTTAGAATTGGGGCGGTAGTTAGTCGCTGCCTTAGTTCTTGGAAAGCTTTCTTACATCTTTCAGTCCACTCGAACTTATTCACCTTCTTTAGTAGATTGGTCAGCGGTGAAGCTATTTTCGAAAAGTCTTTAACGAATCTTCGATAGTAGCCTGCTAAACCCAGAAAGCTTCTAATCTCTCTGACATTGGTAGGCCTTGGCCATTCTATAATTGCTTTCACCTTTTGGGGGTCAACTTTAATTCCTTCTTTTGCAACCACATGCCCTAAAAATACCACTTCCTCTAACCAAAATTCACATTTCTTTAATTTGCCATAGAGTTGATGTTCCTTCAAAGTTTGCAATACTATCTGCAATTAATCAATATGTTCCTCCTTGTCCTTAGAATAGATAAGGATATCATCTATGAACACCACTACAGACTTGTCTGAATAAGGTCTGAAAACCCTATTCATAAGGTCCATGAAGGCTGCAGGACCATTAGTGAGACCAAAAGGCATCACTATGAACTCATGGTGACCATACCTGGTCCTAAACGCTGTACTAGGAATGTCCTCAGGCTTAATCCTAAGTTGATGGTCCCTGACCTCAAATCAATCTTAGAGAATACTCCTGCTCCTTGTACTTTATCAAACAAGTCACCTATTCGTGGTAGAAGGTATTTGTTTTTGATGGTAATCTTGTTCAACTCCCTGTAGTCAATACATAGCCTTAAGGTTCCATCCTTCTTCTTAACAAACAATACTGGGGCGCCCCATGGTGACACCCTTGGCGTAATAAAGCCCTTCTATAACAACTCATCTAGCTGACTCTTTAGTTCCTTAAGCTCAGTTGGAGCCATACGATACGGGGCTTTAGAAACAGGTTGAGCTCCAGGAAGTAATTTGATTCCAAAATCAATTTCCCTCTATAGGGGTAGTCCAGGTAACTCCCCAGGGAAAACATCTTCAAATTCACAAACTACAGGTATATTTGCTACTTTCTCTACTTTTGTTTGGGTGTCAATAGCATAACACTAATATCAATACACCCCTGACATAATAGCTTACTTGCTTTTATAGTGGAAATCAAAGAACAAGATTTTGCCTCTGTTGCCCATAAAAACACACTTTTCTCCCATTTTCATCTTTCAAGATAACCTTAAGAACTTTACAATCAATTTGGGCTCCATAAGTGTGCAACAAATTCATCCCCAAGATGATATCAAAATCAGACAAGTCAAATTGAATCAAATTCACAGGGAAAGTAGTTTCACCAATGGTAATGGGGACAAGTTCATAAGAGAGGGGGCACTCAATCACAGAATTATTGGGTAGCTTAATTCTATACTTGGTTTCTATCCTCCTGTTCTCCAGGCTCAATTGTATAGCAGATCGGGTTGATATAAAAGAATGAGTAGCGCTCGAATCAAATAATACACAAAATGGCTTTGAATTTAAAAAGAGAGTTCCAGTGACTACGGTACCAGAAGTAGCAGCTTCCTTTTTATTCATCACAAATGCCCTTCCTACAACTGCAGCCCTTGCAGATGGGGGTCGCTGGCGGGGTGGAGCCAAGGATTTTGCTGCACCCTTGTCTACAGCTTTCAATTGTCGGGGGCATGCAGCGATGAGGTGTTCAGGACTTCCACACCACATGCATTTGTTAGTGCCAACTCGGCATTCAGGATTGGTGTGATTTGTTCTTCCACACTTCGCACAGGGTGCTGTCGAGCCCACAAGATGGCTTTTAGAGGAAACAGGAGTAGGTTTCTTCTGGTTCTGATTCACACTTTGACTCGGAGTCCCCCGCTCAAACCCCTTTCTCTTGTGGTTGATTGAATTCAGAGCTCTCAACTCCGTCTTCACTCGTTCCACTTTAGCTGCTTGCTCATATAGTTCTTGATAAGTCAAAATTGGTTGCCGAGCTAACTGATTCCGGATGTAGAAGGCCAAACCTTCCTCAAACCTTCTCATCTTTAATCTTTCAGATGACACAAATTCAAGGACAAACCTAGATAGTTCGGTGAACTTACTAGTATACTGCATCACTGACATGCTACCGCTCATTTTCAACTCCATAAATTCTTTTTCCTTTTGCCTTTGCACCACAATTGGGTAAAATTTCGCCCTCAATTCTACTAAGAATTTATTCCAGGTGAATTTAGGCCCTACGAGCTTATCCTTTATAGTATTCCACTAAATGTCAGCTTCACCTGATAAATAATACGTCCCAATGTTCATTTTCTTTTCCTCTGGCACCTTAACTACTATAAAAACTTTCTCCATTCCCCTTATCCATTCCTCCAGTACTACCAGATCATAAGATCCATCATAAACTTTAGGGTTGCGCCGTGCTACCCTATCTGCCAATTTATCCTCTTTAGGAGGGGTTTCAGCAGGTACCTGGGGAATCCGCTTCATCAATTTAGCAACTAAGGTTGGCCAATAACTCGGGTTGCCTAAGTTACTAGCTAATTCAGAGGACAATGGTGGCGTGTTACTATGTTGTGGCTCCTGACAAAAAGCTTGATCACCTGATCCCTGGCCTGGTTCCATATTGTCCTCTACATGAAGCTCCATGTTATTGTGCACTGACTGGGACATTCTGATCATACATTAAATAAAACAATTCAAACACTAGAACCTCCAGACATATAAGATAAACATACCCAATAAATACGTAGGAGATGGCTCGACGATTATTTCATAACTCAAAACATCATCATTTCATTTCAAAACTGCTTACTTACATACATAGTTGCTGATTTATATAAATGAGTAACAAAAGCATATTACACCTAGCTGAGTAAGCAAGACTAACTCTGACTCCTACCCTATAACTAAAGACTAAATAGCCCCTAGGCACTAGGTCTGTCACATAATCAAAAAGAGGTATGGACCATCTCATCGCGGTCGGAGAGGATTGGACTAACTATATACAATGTCAGATGCCCCACAAAATATAATTATCCAACCCAACCAAACCATATCTGCCTACGGGGCTCAAAATGGAAACCACTACACCAGCCCCTAGAATCACCTAACAATCCCTAGATGGATGGTAATTTGGGTCAATCGAAGCTGCTCGTAGATGCCTCTGACTCGGCATTATCGACCTCCTATTGAACTTATGGCTCATACTCCTCCTCTAAGTGCACCATCAACTCGTCCGCCTCTTGTTCCCCTTGTGTCCTATCCCCATCTCGTCGCTGTCTTAATCCTCCTCGGGATCATCCTCCTCTGGATCGTCCTCCTCTCCTTGGTGGTCCTCATCCCCAGAACTAGAACAAATCACCGCTAAGTCTGGGGTGTTGGGGATGTCTATCACCACGTAAGCCTCCCCAAGGCTATCAGGCATCAGCGGGGTGTCTGGTGCGGGCGGGATGGGTGGCCCCTGTGCTGGTGCTGGTGGGGAGGGTGGCCCCTGTGCTGGCGCGGGGGCTACAGGTGGGGGATGGACCTAATGTAGGGGAAAGACGTGCTGAAGAGTTTTCATAGTAATTCCCCTCAATTCAAACTCCTCTCTCAACAATAGCTCTGTAGTGAGAGTCCTCCAAGCCCCCTGGGCCTGAAACCTAGGCCCGTCTAAGCCTGGGTTCCCTATCATCATAAGGTTCTGATAACAATGCCAGAACTCCACCCACGGGCCAACAAGGGATAAGGACCAAAGCAGTCTCTCTGCACGGACCGTAACACTGTAGAACTCAGAGTAAGGGTCCTACGCATGTGCCTCTATACTCATATGTAGCAACGCAATGTGAGCAATCATAGATCCACCCGGCAACATGTTAACGCCATAAGGATCCATCTAACAAAGAAAACACATATGTGAGAGGCAAACATAACCATAAATAAGGAACATGCAAATGGAAGCATCTTGCATTCTCCTAATATCGTTACTACACTCCTAATATCACTTTACCAGTATACGATAGCCCCTCACGGCAACCACTCTCACCCTATAGTTTCTAACAACAACAACTCCCACCCTATAGTTTCTAACTCTACTTTCCTCAAGAAAATCTCAACCTGTCTCTGATACCAATTCTATAACGCCCCAAATATACATGATTCATTGCCCGCATTCACCTACTTGCATTTACCTGCTTAAGGTTGTCGATAAGATATAATAACTCAATGAACGAGGCATTACTGTCGTTCATAAAGGACAAGGCTTCCGTTATATATGAAAACTTGCCATAAACCAAAGGTTACCCTATAAAGGGGCATTCACCATCGTAATCACTCAAACCATTTAGTTATATACAGAAATGGATCTACAACCCAAGGGGTACACCACATACATAACTTGGTCCAAAAATACAGTTGTGGCACCAAAATACATAATTCAGTTCGAATATACAGTTAAAACTCCAAAATACATCACAATATGCTAAGATAGCATCTTAGCTCTCCCACACCGCCAATCACATGGAAGGTCCCATCTCATTTATCACCTTCGGCCTCCCTGCCTGCCTGAGGGCGGTCCACTGAACATTTTCCTAAAACAAAACATAAAAATATTTCAAACTGTGAGCCAAAGCTAAGTACATGCGTCCCTGTACTGATAAAAATTCACTGAAAAGTTATTTGGGCCCGCTTGCAATTCATTTTAATTAAAAATAGGGAATGAGATACATATAAAACTGTATTGCCAATTATTATCTGTTACTGCGCCCCTGAGTAACTGTTACGATCTGTGAGTAGGTGTACACCTGCCAAGCCGACTGAGGGACCTAGCCTGAAGCCGCGCGGGTAACTGGAGGGCAATGCCCCGTAACTGATAACTGATGGAGTCACTAATTATGTGATAAACACTGATTAAAATGATTCCTTGATGTACTTACCAAAATATTATGATTTCGATAAATACGTGCTGATTACTAAAGATACAGG